>JARQOD010012286.1:0-20274 GCA_033576555.1 Oophaga sylvatica | reverse complement strand
AGATTTGTCTCTTTGTATTGCTCTTGCGTTTGACCCCCCAGTTCTCAACAGGTGCTGCCCGGTTCTACCACCCAAGTTCTGGGCCCCTGGTTTTTTCCGGCCCCTTGCCCCTTTCAGATGGTGGAGTGCAGTTATTGAGTTAAGGTTATATTATACAAAAAAACCCAAATCAGGTAGTAAATCCGGCCATCGATTGTTTCCAAGGGTAGGATCTAAAAAAGTCAAGGACAATATGGTTCATTTTCTCGCAGAGACCAGGGGTTTGGGGTGATTGGTGTTTTTCTTATTTTTTCACCCTATTTTGACGAATTCCTTGAATAAGTCGGCTTCAAAAGCGGGCCCCCTGACTTTAAAAAGACTTGCTCGGGACCCCCTGCGGTCTGCAGAAGCTTGCTTGAAAGGTCCGCGGCGTCACGGGGGTCTGGTTTTCCCGGGGAACGACTCCAGAATCGGAAAAATGGCCACCATGGAAAAGGCTAAGTATCCGATCTACTCGGCGACAGTTTGACGGGGCCCCGGGCAAATCTCCAGGGAAGCCCCCCCGGATGGTTAAAGGGGGGGCCCTTCTGCTTCCGTAGTCCTTTTTTTAAACCCACGGGTCCCAGTTCCGACCCACCTCTCGACGGGTGCGCACCCCCACCCAGTAGAACCGGCCCAAAGGGTCTCCAGCTTCCCCCAGCCAAAGTGTTGCTTATCGTGGTTGTTCAACACCTTTGGGCGTCTGTCTTGGGGACCACGATTTGCCGCCATTAGGGGGTTTTGGGGGTTAACGTATTTTTGACAATTTCCCCAAAAGGACAGAACAACCGCTTCTCCTTCCACAGGGCTTGGCGGCATAGGTGCATTTTTCCAAAGGGGGGAGCCTTTTGCTTTAACAACTCCTTGATTGGCTGACCATGGTCAGTCCTGAGTTTTTCCACTTGTGGGGAAGGTTTAAAATGTTGCACCTTTTGCTTTTGTGGTTGGGGGCCGTGGACTCCCCATTTCGATGGAAGGGGGGTTGCTCAATTTTCCCAGGTCGTCCGATTCTTCTTTCCGTATCAGAGTCTGCGCTACGGAAACGATCACTTAGATTCTTTGACCTCCCGGGGTTTTGATAGTAAACTGTAATTGGCAACCGCCCCCCCCCATCGCTGCTCCATGGCCCCCAGCTTGGCGTTTCCAGGTGCGTTAAAAGGGGGTTTTTGTTGTGTCCAGTGAATTAAAATTGGAGGCCGATGTGCTTAAATTTTTCCCCTGATCCCCCGACCACGCCGAAACTCCATTAAGTGTTAAATTTCCCCGGGCCCCTTTTAGTTGGGCCTAGTTTTTGTAGCTATCGATGACTTTTTCTTTCCATTCGCTTTTACTGAGAAGGGCCCCAACCCTTTTTTTTGGGGTCGGTGTACAAAGGAACGGTTGGCTGAATCGGATGGGGTTTAAAAAAATCTCCCTTAAGGTCTTTTCATCTTTTGGTGTTCAGCTGTTCTTTACCCCCAATTAAAAGGGAGGGGGTTTTGCTCTTTAAGGTTGTCCCCCCGGGGTCCTGTAAAAAGGGCTGCCTTTTTTGTGTTCTTTCACGTCTCCGGTATAACCCTTAGTCCCAGGAATGTCGAAAATTTCCCTTTAAAGGGCTTGGCTCCCCGGGCCATTCGGATGGCAGGACTTTTTGGGTCCGGCGCTATCCTTCCAATGACGTTGCCCCAAGATTTACCTTTTCTTTTGTAGATGGCATTTTGGGGTTTCAACTTCATCCCGTACCCCGGGCAGGGGGTCAAACTTTGCCGGGTTAGATGGTCCTATATGGCTTGGAAAACACGATAACGTCGTCTAGGGGTTTTCGCACGGTTTCAAATTGAGTGTCCCCAAAAATTTTCCTTTTCTCTCTGAAATGTTCCTGGGGCCTACTGACCCAAAGGGGGTTCTGTCGAACTCCGAGCCCCATTTGGGGGTAAAACCCCGTTTTCCCACCTCCTACCACACCATTTCCAGTAACCTAGTCAGATCAAGGGAGAAAAGTAGTTAGCCGTTTTCAAGCAGTAATTTTTTCCTTTTTTCGTGGTAGCGGGTATGCATCTTGTTTTTAGCGGTTCACCCCCTGTAACCACAAATTTCTATCCACTTTTTTTTAACCAAAACAAGGGGGCTGCCCAGGACTAAACTCCCCCTTATCACCCCAGCTTCTTCATATCATTCAACTTTTTTTTTCCCCCTTTGTAATGAGCTGGAGGTAGGGCCACCCCGCTTTTTGGGAGGAGTTCCTAGGGAATGTTTGACTCCCAATGAACCCAAATCAAGTGGTTTTTGCAAACCCTTTTGGGCGTACTCTTGCACCCCCGAATCCCCTTGCTTCTGGTGAGGGGGTGGTGCCCCCCCCAACATGGAGGCTGACACCTTCCGCCCTGGTTGCTGGGTCATTGTCCTCCCTATTTGAAGGGGAGTTAGGACCAGCCGGGAGAATGGAATTATTGTCGCACAAAAAGTTTAGAAAATGGTTGCATGGGGGGGAAAATTTTCCCCATCTCCCCCAAAATTAGAAGCCGTACGGGGACTCTCCCATTCACCCCCTTCTACCTTTTGCATCATAAGTGTGGTCTATGTTTGATGGGGGGGTTTTAAATACACTTGGAATTTTGTCCCTCAGACCTGGGGGTCCCCCGCACCAAAGTCATTTCATCATTGGGGGTATCACAAAAGGATTCGGTCAGTGATCGAAATTTAACCAACCGCCGTGGGGAAGTTTGCTTGTTGGAACCCCCCCGGGCCCCCGGTCCTTTTTGGGGTGATCCTTCTGCCTTTGGCGGGCAATCTCACGGGGTTTGGGGAAAAGACACTACTTTTTTCCAAACAATTACCAATAACATTATCCCAAATTATATTAGACCTTCTCCTCTTTACGTCTTCCTACCAGAAGCCCTGGTCTTTCAATCCCCTCTTCCCCCCTTTACTCTACACATTTTTTCCAAAATTCTACAGGAAGACCATTAAAGCATACACGGTAAATAAGGTGGGGGGTTTAAATCGTCCTTGACCTTTTCTTGGTTTTTAAAGGGATGGGTATAGGGTATTGAGACCCAGTGTCTAGAAAAGCGGAAAGAAAACCCCTCTAAAATAAGGAGGGGGAGGGTCGCCCCCCCACATACCTGCGGTTTCCGTCTGGGGGGCCCCGGGGTATTCTCCTGGGGGTTGGCCCGACCCGGGTTTGGGGCCCCCTTTAAAAAGGCATGGGAGACCAAAAGACCTTTTCGGTTGCAGCGAAAACAGACGTCTCTCAGAGAAGGGGTTGAAGAGGTTGCTCCTGGGGGGGGGTTGTCCTCCTCCGGGGGGGCGACGTCTCTTTCTTCTCCGGGGCCCCCGGAACGCCCCTTGGGGGAGTCAGTAGCAAGATTTTCCCTTTTTCCCTTTTTCCGCGCGTGGGCAACCAGCGGCCAGATTTTTAGTCATGGCGCACCTCTGAGCGAAAAACAGTCCAATTCACTGGAATTTCACCTGCCTTTGGGTTCAGCCACTAGCGGGAAAAGGGGGGGTTTCTGGGTTTTTCCGGTGACTTCACCCTGATGATGTTTGGGTGGCCCCTCAGGTTTGCCCAGGGGCCAGCCCTTTATTGCCCCGTCCTTTTGGGGCCAAAGGAGGATCGGTTGATCTAAGGACCCCCAAAATTTCAGTTTTGCTTTTCCCTGGGATCTCAATCCCTGTTAAACTGTTCTTTCAACTTTTATTTCTGGAGGATTTAAATTGTTAACTTGCTTGAGTGTTTCAGGGCTCCCCTTCAATCGGCAAGCAATCCGGATGCTGTCACCTGGCGTTTTTAACAGTGATAGAAGCCATCCCCGGGAATTTCGTGCGGTCTTTTTAAAAATGGCATTTAGTTTTTAAGGGGAAAAACGCAGGTACCCCATCCAGACAACGGTACCCCGTCTCCATTCCCCTAGCAGGCCAGTTAACTCCTATTAACAAAAAAGCTTTTTGTTTTCAGGATGGGGACATTTCCAAAGGGCTTAACTTCCGCTTGAAGCCTGATAATTCCTGGCTCACCCCCGTCTGGGGAACCATTTCGCCCCAGGCATATATGGAACGTTTGGGCTGTCGGGATCCCCACAGGGGGGCCTGCGCCCATCTGGCGTCAAACCAGAGGGGGGGGGTTAAACCCCCCCGGCCGGGGCCCCGCACTGTCACCCCGTTGTTGTGACACTTAGCCCCCCCGGTTAAAAAGGAGCCCCGTTTCGACGCTGCTTCTTCACAGGCACGCGTGGAACGGGGATTTGTCGCAGGCGCTCTGATGTCAGAGCGTTCATTCCGTCGGGCCTGCCCATGATCGGCCCCGGGGGGGCCCCGCAAACGCCTTTTACAGGTAGCCCCCTTTTTCTCCAGCGCCTAGGGCGCGAAAATGGGGCAAAATGGCGGATTTTGGCCAAACAACGAACAGTCTTTTTAATCAACATTACATAGGGCCCCAGGCCGCAATTTGGAGGGTTTCTTTTTCCTGTTCGTGCCCCCAAGTTTTTGTGTCGACCCGCCACCCAATTGTGGGTTACCGGGAAAAGGGGTACTCAGACCACCCGTAGAAGTCTATGGGGATTTTTGCCAGGTAGCTGTGGCTGGTCTGTGGCCCGGGGGGTCGGGTTGTTTTTGGGGGAATTTTCAGGGGATAACTATAAAAAGTTCGTGACCCACTGTAGTTTCGGGTAAATTGTCCCCGCGTCTGTAAATTCTGAGGGATGGTGGGGGTAGTGCGGGTCCCCTACAGGTGGGACTCTTCCCCGGACGGTGTTAGGTGGGATTGTGAGGCATGCAGAATAACCAGTTCACACAGTCAAAGTTTTTCCCTATTTTTTTTTTGAAAAATGGTAAAGCAGGTCCAGGGAGGCGATGGGTTGAGGAGGATGAGTTTTGGGGGCAAAGGTTTTTAAGCAATTTGGGGGGCCCCTTTTTTAACTCCAAAAAGCTGGTACCCCAGCTTGAGCTACCCCTTTTAAAAATTCCAAAAATTCTTTGCTGTTCTGCCGTCAGTGTTGGGTTTTGGAGCTTTTTGTGAAAAAGTGTTTCCCCTATATTGTCGTGCAGATCACGGTCCTCATTCCCCCTCCCCCCCTTTTTACTATGCTGTAGGGCTTATCCGCCGCGACCTAGGGCCGGTAGATTTGGGGGCTTCTTATCACCTTGCTTGAAACAAAGATATTCTTCGGTCCCCGTAAGGGTTAGATTTGCAGGTATTCTTCACCTATAGCACCCCTTGTTTCTTCCCTTTTGCCCTTCGATTTGCTCAGTTTCAGGATTTTTTCAGCCTGTCTCCGGGGGGGACAGTTTGACTGGCCCGGGGTCGTTAAAGTACCTATCTAGCTCCACGATTTGAAGCAAAAGTAGAAAAAGGGTCCCTAAGAGTTTTGTCCTCCAAAGTCTGGACACATCTTCCTACGGACCCCCCCTTCCACCCCCCAGGGGCGTTTCAAGGTACATGAGACATGAGCATTAAAAACCTTTCCTCTCCCTCACCCTTGGTATTGTGCCAGGGTCACAGGTGGATATGACATTTTTTGAGGTGTGGAATTTCCCCAGGGGGGGGGGGTTTTCGGGAAAATTTGGGGCGGTGTGTGAGGAAAAAAAAAAGTGTGGAGGATATAAGGGGGTTTGGGGATCGAGATTACGTGAAGGAAGAAATTGGGATTAGTTCGGAAAAAGGGGAAGGGACAGGTTTGGGGGGTTTTTTTGGTCAGTGTTATAGTTTGAACTGGATTCGTTGGGGAATTGGGAGCCAGTGGAGGGATTTGCAGAGGGAGAAGCAGGGAAGCGAGGGGAGAGGGGTTTTATGGGGCAGCAAATTGAGGACGTTTGGTGTGGTGCAAGAGAGTTGGGGGGGAGGGCCACAGAGGAGGTGTTGCAGTAATCAAGGCGGGAGATGATGAGGGCAGCACAAGATTTTAGTAAGGGGGGGCTGGGGGGGGGGGTTTTCTGGAAATTTTTTTAAGTTGGAGGCGCGGGGGGTGGCAAAGGGGGATGTGTGGTTTAAAAGGGCGGGCGAGCAAGTTATCCGGGCACGGTTTCGGTGGGGAGAAAATGGGATGCCATTTACAAATAAAAGATCGGGTAGGAAAATACGTGAGTTGGGGGGAAAAATGAGGCTCTTTTTTTTCTACATTGAGTTTTAAAAAAGAGAGGTGAGAAGGAGGTTGGCTGATAGACCTGGGGGTTTGGAAGCAAGGGGGACACGGGGCCAAGAGGTAGATTGAGTATGTCCGCATAAGGTGGACTGGAACCAGGGGGTTTAGGTTGTCCGGCCAAGGGGGAGAGTGGAAAAAAGTAGGGGCCCCCGGGGAAAAGACTTGGGGGACTCCAAAGACAGAGGGGGGATGAGGAGGTAGGTGGGAGGGGAGACGCTAAATTGGGGTCGGGGAAAATAATGGCGATCCAGGGAGGGAAAAAGGCTTTGATCCCTGGAAGAAAAAATTTTTGAGGGCAGTGCGACTGTTCAAAAAGGAGAGGACAGGTCAAGGGGGGGGGGGGGAGAATTCTGTTAGTTTGGCTGTGAGTAAGTCGTTTTTTTTTTTGTCCAGGGCAGTTTCAGTGGGTGGTGGGGGGGGAAGCCCGATTGGAGGTTGTAAAAGGGGAGAGTTGATGAGAGGTGGGAGGAGAGTTAGGGTGGAATGCTGCTAAGGAGTTTGGAAGCAAACGGGGCAATGAATTGGGCGTGCTGGGCTTTTCAGTTTTGGGCAAGGTTTGTTTTTTTTTTAGGAGGTGTGATGGTGGTGTTTTTAAAGGCAGAGGGAAAGGTTTTCCAGAAGATAGCAAGTTGAAGGAGGGATAGGGGGGGGGTGGAAAATTAGGAGGTTGGGGGGGAGGTGGGGAAAAAGGGGGGGGAAGTGCAAGGTGGTGAGTGTATTTGAAAGCAATGAGTAAGCTCTCCCCTTATGATGTTGGGAGGAGGCTAGTATGGAAGGACAAAGGTCTGGTTATGGGTGGTTGGGGGGTGGAACAGTAAAGGTGCTATGAGATGGAGGGGATGTATGGTGGTTATGGGCATGGGTATAGGGGGGGGGATATGTATGATGGGTTTTGGGGGCTGGACTTGGAATGGAGGTAGTTGATGGGGTATGGGGGTGGGGAAAATGGGATGGAGGATGTGTATGATGGCTTGTGGGCACTGGGGTATGGGGGGAGGATTGTTGATGGGTTAAAAAGGGACATGTATGAGATGGAGGGGAGTTTAAAAGGGGAATGGGGGCGGATATGGGAGGAGGATATTTTTTGATGGGGAATGGGATGGACATGGGATGGAGGATATGTATGAGGGTATAGGGCACTGGACTATGGGATGGAGGAATGATGATGGGTATATGGGACTGGAATATTTGGGTGGATGATTGTATGATTGGGGTTTTTTTGGGACTGGTAGGGGTGGGGATATGTATGATGGGTATAGGGGACATGAAGAGAGGAGGAATGTAGATGAGTAATGGGCACTGGACTATGGGATGGGGATGTTATTATGGGTATATGGGCACTGGACTAGTGATTGAGGTATGTATGGGGTAATGGGCACTGAAATATGGGATGGAGGATGGTAGATGGTTTTGGGCACTGGACTATGGGATGGAGGATATGTAGGGGGTTTATGGGCACATGACTAGAGATGGGGATTGAATGGATATATGGGCACTGGACTATGGATGGAGTATACGTATTAGGGGTTATGGGACTGGACTAGGGATGGAGGATTTTATGAGGGGTATAGGGCACTGGACTATGGGATGGAGGATATGTATGATGGGTAATGGGTACTGGAATATGGGATGGAGGATGTGTAGATGGCTTTGTGGCCGGGGCCTATGGGAAGGAGAATGGGGGGGTGGGTATAGGGCACGGATTATGGGATGGAGGAATGTTGATGGGTTTATGGGCACTGTACTATGGGATGGGGAAAATGGTGATGGGTATATGGGAAAGGGATATGGGATGGATGATGTGTGAGGGTATATGGGGTATGGGACATGGGATGGGGATGTTGTGAGGGGTATATGGGTTGGGACTAGGGATGGAGGATGTGTATGGGTATATGGGCACGGGGGACTATGGGATGGAGGATGTGTGATGGGAAAAGGGCATGGGACTATGGAATGGAGGAGTGTGATCTGTTATATGGGACAGGTCAAATGGGATGGAGAATGTGTGATGGGTATATGACATTTACAGGGGAGGGGGGGGGATGTTTGATGGGTATATGGGTACTGGACTATGGGATGGAGAAGTTGTGGGTATAGGGCACTGGCCTATGGGAAGGAGAATGTGTGATGGGTAATGGGCACGGATAGGGATGGGGATATGTATGATGGGTATATGGGCATGGGATATAATGGAGGATATGTAGATGGGTAATGGGCACTGGACTATGGGATGGAGATATGTATGATGGGTAATGGGCACTGGAATAGGGGAGGATGTGTATGATGGCTTTGTGGGGACTGGACTATGGGATGGAGGATATGTAAGATGGGTATTTTGGGCACGGAATATGGGATGGAGGATGCGTATAATGGGTATAGGCACGGGATTAATGGAGGATAGTTTTGATGGGTATATGGGGGCAGGGCTATAGGATAGAGGATATGTGTGATGGGTATATGGGCACGGGACTAGGGAGGGAGGATATTATGATGGGTAATGGGCACGGGACTGTGGGAGGGAGGATTGGATGGGAAATTGGGCAGGGGGACTAGGGATGGGGTTGTTATGAGGGGTTTTTGGGCTGGGCAAATGGGAGGAGGATGTGTGATGGGTATATGGGCACTGGACAATGGATGGAGGATTATATTATAATTTGTTATAACGACCCCCAGTTAGTTCTATCCCGGGCAACGCGGGGCTCTTCAGCTAGTATATTAAATAGAGTCTTACAAACGATGATCTATTTCTACGTTTTTTCTGTTAATGTTGATGATTATGGCTTACGCCAAAGAAAACAAAAAAGTAATTATTCAGAAATTAGAATACTTTTAACACCACTTGAAAAAAATGATTAAAAATCCAAAATGTTGTCCTACTGAAATGTTGTTCAGTAAATGCACTCAATACTTGTCGGGGGTTCCTTTTCACAATTACTCACAATGCGGCATGGCATGAAGGTGATCAGCCTGTGGCACTACTGAGGTTTAGGAAGCCAATTGCTTTGATAGCAGCCTTCAGCTCGTTTCTAGGCGTTAAGGCGGCGATTTGCTGGCCAATCAAGCACAGTGATTTCTACTGTTTTTAAAACCCCGGTATTGGTAATTTTGACAGTATGGACAGGTGCCAAGTCTGCGGAGAATTAAATTTCATCTCCAAAAAGCTTTCGGCAAGGGAAGTATGAAGTGCTCAAAATTTCCTGTTTGATGGCTGCGCGACTTTGGTCTTGATAAAAACACAGGAGACCACACCGCCGATACTGGTCCCCAAACCATCATGATTGTGGAACTTCTCTGCCTCTGCAACCTAGATTCTGTGCCTCTCCACTCTTCCTCCACCCCTGGGACCAGATGTCCAAATGAAATGCAAATTTACTTTCCTTGTGGGTGTTTCAAAGTGCCCTTTTGGCATCGTAAGTCAGCAGTCCCCATGTTGAGAGTTGAAACAGCTAAGGACCTTTTTAAATGCTTTGCAGGTGTTTTTTTTAATTTTTCTTATTTAATGAATAATGATTTTGGGTTTTCATTGGCTGTACAATAATCATCAACTTAACATCCTCTACGTGAGGGGAAAGAAGGTTTAATCATAATCACAGACGTAGATTCTTTTACTGTAAAAGCAGTGAACTATGGGAATCTCTGCTGTATGATGTAATGGTGATTCACTACAAAATTTAAGAGGGGACTGGATGCCTTTCTTGAAAAGTTTAAGTTAAGGGCATAATATAGATTCCTAGTTTGAGCATTGATCCAGGGGCTAGTCTGATTGCCGTATGGGAGTAGGAAGGAATTTTTTTCCCCAATGTGGAGCTTATTGTTCCCGCATGGTTTTTTTTTGCCTTCCTCTGGATCAACTTTTAGGCTATGGGTTGAACTGATGGACTTAAAGTCCCCTTTTTCAACCTTAAATACTATGTTACTATGTAAAGAAATAAACACTTGAAATAGTCACTCGTTTTTAATGACTCTAAAAATTATAAATTTCATTTTTTGTTTTGAGAATGAAGAAATTAACTTTTTGATGATATTCTAATTTTGTGAGAAGCACCTGCACTTGAGGGGTAAAACTTGTGGGAGGACACCTTCAAAAAATATTTTGTGAAGATAACCGGCTTTATCTCCAGGTCAATGAAGGACTTTTCTGCTTGTCTGCATGAGGACTTCATCCAAGACATGGCCTTTAAATATGAAGGCAAAATCTGCGCAAATTTTTAAAAGAACTTGCCATATGTGGAATCAGTGCGGGGACCCCAGAAGAAACAATCATAGGAAAGAGCCTCGCGGATGCTGGGAGTATACAATGAAAAATGGAGACGATCCGGAGGTTTCTCCAGAGGTTTTAATTATGGAAAAATTCCTCCAGGGGAAACAATTGCACAAATCACCGATGAGCAGAGATAAAGTGGCAAAAGTTGTTCTTGAGAATTGATTGACCCTTCCATTGACATTGGTTTGAGGGTGATACGCGAGGAGAAATTCATGGAAATTCAGCAGTGGAAAAGAGCTCTCCAAAATTTCTATGTGATCTGGATGCCACAATTAGGCTGAGGTCACACTACGACAAAATCGGACGACTGCATGAATAAAATATCGCATTGCAGTCGACCTATGTTAATCTAGGGCAACCCCATATCGATTTTTTGTGCTCCTTTTTTAACGCCGGGGGCAATCGCAGCATTCGCGATTGTCACCGATTGTGGGTCGACTATCGCCAATGCAATCTAGGGAGCGATGAAAAAATTGATTACAAACGGACTGCATGTGTGACTTGCGATGAATCGCACGGTGCCCTTTAGAAAAGCCTCAATTATCCCCGGCAATACTGTAAAAGCCACTGACACTTAATAAAAATGGAATCAAACATATACACACTTTAAATACATATATATAATATATCATGTCATTGTGACATATAATATACATATTTTATATTCATCCACTTAAAAACTTTATAGCCCTAATTAATTGCGGCTTTTTGTGAAAATACAGAACCCACATGAATACACATGGTTTACATACATTAACCAAAGAAATTTCATGTATTTTTATATAGGTTTAAACTTAAAATTTACATGAGTATATGTGTGCAAAATTGCAGTATGTAGGGGTTAATTAAAGGTATAAATTCGTTGAAAAAAAAAATGCGGGGCTCCCCTGTATTTTCTCCACCAGACAGACAAAGCAACAGTGGGGGCAAATAAATAGCCCAGGGGGGGTGCATTTATTTTGTGCCCCCTGGCTATACATCTGCCCCCAGCACCCCAAAAAGGAAAACTCTAATTAGATTAGCCCTTTCTGGCACTTTGCCCGTCTTTTCCATTGCCCTGTAGCGGGGCGAATGGGTTAATAAGGGGTAAAGCCACTTGCAATTGAAAGGGACTTTAAGCCAGGTTAATAATTGAGAGCTGTCAATTAGACAAACTATCAATTATTAACCTCTTGAGAAGAAAAATCAAACACAACACTTTAAAAAAAAGAAGTTTAATAAATAATCAAACAGTTTTTACCATATTTTTTTTTCCTGCTAAAACCTTTCCTGTAATAAAAAAAAAATAAAAAACAAAATTATCACCTTCCGATGCACAGCGGTCCCATGCGTAATCCATCAAAAGGTTAACAGGTTACACAGCAGGGAGTAACTGCCTTGAGCTTTACCCCTGAATGAATCAGTTCCTCTCCCGGCGAAAGGAGAGGGAAATGATTAATTTTGGGGGAGCTTAATTGATTTATTGCCCCTTTCACTTAGGTCAGGTCACCGAACCGCCCAAAGTGAAAGTGGGATGCAATCAATTAACTTTCCCCCAGTAATCACATCCCCCTGTCGCGGGGAGGAAGTCATTCATTCAGGAGTTTCGCTGAGCAGGCGATTACTTGCCGCTTGGGTGAAAGTTTTAAACCCTTTGTGAAGGTTACAAGTGGGACGGCAGATCGCCGGATAGGTAAGAATAATTTGTTTAATTATTTTTTCTTTATTTTAGGAGACAAGGGCTTCGCAGGGATTAAGAGTTAAATAAAAATGGTCAAAAAAATGGTTTTTATTTCATTCAATTATTTATTCTTAAAGGGTGTGGTTTTTTTTATTTTACTTCAATAGGATTAATAATTGAAATTGTCTAATTGACAGTCTCAATTATTAAACCTGGTTTAAGTCACCTTTCATTGGGAAGGTGGCTTTAACCCTTATTAACATTCACCCTGCTACAGGGCAATGGGAATAACAGGCAAAGTGCCAGAAAGGGTAATTAATTAGAGATTTGCCTTTTCTGGGGGTCCTGGGGGGAGATGTTAGTAGCCAGGGGGGGGCACAAAAAAATGTACCCTCCAGGCTATTATTATCTGCCCCCCCACTGCTTTGTCTGTCTGGTGGAAAAATAAGCGGGAGCCCACACATTTTTTTTTCAATGAATTTATACCTTTATTAACCCCTAATGTCTGCATTTTGCACACATACACTCAGTATTTAATTTAAAACCAAATATAAAATACATGAAAGACATGGTTAACTGTATGAAAAACCCGTGTCATTTCATGTCGGGTCTGTACTTTCACAAAAGCCGCAATTGAATTAGCGGCTTTTACAGTTTGCTAACAAACAAACCAGTTGCTTTCGACCAGAGGGTGATTACACACCCTATATCAGATAAAAAAGCAAAGAGCAAATTCCTGTCCGGACAAGCATATAAACCAGGAAAAAAAAGGGGCTTGTATGTTACTGAAAAAACAAAATCTTTTATTCAATAACAATGTGGGATCTGTACAAAAAGTCTAAAGGACATATAAACAGGTGGCGCGAAATTCATCAAATGCATTGAAAATCACAGTAATAGGACCACACATATATCCAACCCGAGCCAACATACCCACAAAGAGATTAGTGGGCACAGAAAAAATTTTTTTGAGAATATATTTTTTTGAGACAAAAATTGGCCTAATAACCAATATTAAGAACATGGATGGCTCATCCAACTGGGTATTACAATGTGAAGTCTATGAAAATAAATATTATATATGGTGTTCTATGTTATAATATTCTTTCTTTTGTGATTTAAATACATTCTTTTGGATCCACAAATGTCAGTTTTGCAAGCCGCAAGAAATTCTCGAAGTCGGATGTAAATCGGATTTACAACTATTATCAGAGCGCTAAATCGCATCTTTCCAGGAAAAGGAAATCCAGACGGATTACTGTTCATACATTTGCTGCGATAATCGCCCCGACAAAAACGGTCAGATTTTTGTGGTGTGTGTGACCCCGCCTAAAAGGGAAGAAGTGTACCCACCTGGCTTCCCGAGGATTTAACTGTGGGTGGACTGCAGAAACATTAAATTCTTATGGTTCATGTCTTTATTACCTTGAGCGGTGCCCTCCATTAGATGTCACCACTCCAAGAGCCACTTAAGGGCCCAGTAAATTCACATCCCTAAAAGCATATGTTTTGCTCTCTGTTAAAACGCTTGGCTTTTTCACACATCCGTTTGCGCCTGCGGCACGTTTTTTTTTCCAAGACTAACATTATTGCCGGATGGCGCCGCAGTCCCTCGGCGAGTCCGGTTTTTTCCCGGATCCGGTGTCTGGTCGAGTCCGGCATCTGGAAAAAACTTTTGCATGTCACTTTTTTTTTGTCTCCGGGGGAAAAAACCCGTAAGGCCGGATCCGCTTCCGGCTTTTGTTACAATGAAAGTCTATGACCCCCGCAATGAGGGGGATCCGGCAAAAGCCGGACCGGTGGCCGGACCCCAGTTTTTAATTGAGATACCCCACACAAAATAAAAAAGCATGCGTGGGACATCAGACATCCATCACAAGACTAGAAAGAGGACCACAGCCACGCACCAGGACCGCAGCCACACTATTTTCCGCAGCAGCCCAGGTTCCGCACGCACCAGGTTCCCACCCAGGCAATGGAGCGCCAGGAAAACACCGACGGGAAATATCACATCCCTCCCCCCAAAATTTTTCACGATCGTCCCAATGCTGCGAGCAAATGCATTTGTTTGCACCCGTACATTTTAAAATTCATGTTTTTGCTGTGTGGGGTTGGTTCCCCTGGTACTTATGAAATTTTTAAAATATTTCCCTATAGGTGGGTCCCCCTGGTAGTGTTTTAAAAAATGATGTTTTTAAGTGAATTGTGTTTCCCTGGTAAAAATTTTAAAGTCATTTTTTTAATTGTAAAATGTGTATCCCGCACTTTTAGTGCTTGTGTTTCATTGTAATGGGATTCTGCTCTTTTTTTGGCTGTGATGGGGGTGGTCCTCCTGCACTATAGGGAATTTTGTATTTTTTCAATCGACTGTTGATCACTGTATTTTTTTTTTATTTTTTTTTGGCTGTGATGGGGGGTCCCCTGCGACTATTGAAATGTGCATGTTTTCAAAAAAAATGTTTATCTACTGTATTTTTTATTTTTTTTTGGCTGGGTTTTGGGTTTGGTCCTCCTGCGACTATATGAAATGTGATGTTTTTCAATAATAATGGATGTACTGTATTTTTTAAAAAAAATTTTTTTGTGTGTGATGGGGTTGTTCCCCTGGAATGTATGAAATGGCTGTTTTTTGCAATATAAATTGTTTTTCTGTATTTTTAAAAAATTTTTTTGCTGTGATGGGTTGGCCCCTGGTATCTATGAAATTTCATGTTTTCATCATTTGTTGATCTACTGTATTTTTTTTTTAAAAAATTTTTTTTGGCTGTGATGGGGGGTTTGGCTCCTGGAATAGAAAAATGCTTTTTTTTAATAATATTTGATCTACTTATTTTTTTTTATTTTTTTTTTGGCTGTGATGGGGGTTTTGGCCCCTGCGACTATATAATGTGCATGTTTTTCAAAAAAAGTTGATCACTGTATTTTTTTTTTATTTTTTTTGTGTGGTGGGTTTGTTCCCCCCGGCTGTATAAAATGTGTGTTTTTCAATCATAAGTTTTTGTACTGTATTTTTAAAAAAAATTTTTTGGGCTGTGATGGGATTTTGGCCTCCTGCTACTAATGAAAAATGCAAGTTTTTTAAAAAAGTTGATCTACTGTATTTTTTTTTTATTTTTTTTTGGGGTTTGATGGGGGGGGGCCTCCTGCTACTAATGAAGGCTGTTTTTCAATATAAAATGTTTTTTATTTTTTTTTTAATTTTTTTTTTTTGTGTGGGATGGGGTTTTTCTCGGGGACGTATAAAAAGGTTTTTTTTTCAATCTTAATTTTGTGTATGTATTTTTTTTTTGGTGTGATGGGGTTGTTCCCCCGGCACTGTATGAAATGTGCAGTTTTTGCAACAAAAGTTGATGTATGTTTTTTTTTTTTAATTTTTTTTTGGCTGTGTTGGGGGGGGTTTTCCTCTGTACTATTAAATGTGCATGTTTTTTAATCATAATGTTGATCTTTTTTTTTTTTTAAATTTTTTTTTTTGTTTGATGGGTTGTTCCCCTGGTATGTATGAAATAGCATGTTTTTAAAATAAAAATTTTGTCTTTTTTTTTTTTTTTTTTTTTTCTTGTGAGGGGTGGTTCCCCTGGTTTTGTATGAAATGTGCATTTTTTGAAATATATTTGATTTTTTTTTTTTTTTTAATTTTTTTCGTTTGAGGGGGGGACCCCCCCGGGGTGCTATATGAAATGTGCATGTTTTTGCAATAAAAAAATGTTGATTTTTTTATTTTTTTTTTTTTTTTTTGTGTGTGATGGGGTTGTTCCCCCGGGGTCGTGAAAAAAGTGTTTTTTCCACAGGTTGAACTTATCCCCTGGAATGTTGATTTTTGCAAGTTTTTTGTGCGTCCCAGGTTTTCCCCCAAGTGTGAAGTTGTTCCCCGGGGTACTTATAAGGTCCATTTTTTCCTTATAGGGTGGGCCTTTGGGGGTCTGTTTATGGGCCAAATAATTCGGGTGTTGTGTTCCTACACAAAAGCTCACTCCTGTCCATGTTTGAATGTTATTTTTAAAACGGGAAAAATAAAAACTATATTCACATCCCTTTTTTCTGTTTTTTCCACAGCAAATTTTTCAAAAGGGAGGGCGCAGCAGTGAAGAAAAGCAGCACGGGGGGGACTCCTCGAAGCTAGGAGGACAGCGCAAAAAGAAAATAGACATCCCCATTTCCCAAAAAAATTACATTTTTGTTTTTTCTTTCAGCCGGACAAGGAAAAAACATATATTCACGTCCCTTTTTGGTGCCCTTTCCCCAACAGCAGAAGACCTCAACGAGAGGCGGCGACTGCGCAACAGCAGAAGGGGGAGAGGACACCTCCAAGCTCGGAGGATAGCCAGCACAAAGTAACTATGACATCCCCATTTAGCTCAAAATTACATTTTGTTTTTTTTCGCCGGGACAAGGAAAAGTTTTCACAGTCCCTTTTTACTAACAGAGAAGGGGGGCAAAGACAGGCGGCGGCAGAGTGGCAGCAGCAGAGAGAGGGGGAGAGAGGGGGGCGAGAGGACAGCCACAAAAGTAAATTTTTAACCCCCCCCATTTCCTAAAAATTACTTTTTGTTTTTCTCTTTCCCCCACGGACAGGAATAAAAATATATTCACTGGCCCTTTTTTTTTTTTTTCCCACGCAGGCCAAAAAACAGCTGCGGCAGCTGCCGCAATGGCGGCACTAGCTTGGAAGCGGGGGTTGGCGCAGCGCGTACCCCTCCCTCCAGCCCTTGAGCCAGCTGATACTCTTTTTGGGGGAGCCCTCGTACCTCTCAGCAATTGGCTTTAAAAATATAAAATTTTTTTTTCTCCCAAAAATCCTTTTGGGGGTTTTTTTTGATTTTTTTTTTTAATAGGAATCGCAAGAACGAGGAGCTCCAAGAAAAGGCGGGGGGGAGTACCCGGAGTGGGCAACAATTCAATATCCTAAAATCAACCATAACACAACACACATACACCAACCCCTAGAAAACTTTTAGTCATACTTGACACAGGGGCCAACAAGCCAATATCCTAAATTTTTTTGTTTTTTATCTCTGGGGGTTGGGGGGCCAACAAGGGGGCCTCACAGCGCCTCCCCGATGCGTGTGGAGTCTTGGTTCCCCCAAAGTGAAAATTTTTTTTTTTTTTTTGGTTTTTATGTGATATTTTTTTTTTTTTCCCCCAAATTTTTTTTTGGTTGGGGTGCTTTTTTAAAAAGTAATTTTTGGTTTGGTTTTATTTTTTTACTATTTCCTTTTTTTTGGAACTTTCATATTAAAATTTTTTTAATTTTTTTTTTAAACATGTGATATAAATATTTTTTTCTTTTTTTTAGTTTAACAGTATTTTTTTCATTTTAACTCTAATGTGTTGGTTTTTGTTTTTTTTTTTTTTTCCTTTTTAAAAATTTACAGGCTTCAAGCGGCTCCCGTTTTTTGGGCGGTGAGGGGGGATCGATGTCCCCTCTCATTGTCGGGGAAAAAAAGGGAGCGTGTGGAACAGGGGGACCGCCGACATTCGGATCAAGTTTGACCCGCGGACGGGGAAAGGGGCATCCAATTTTGGGGGGCCCTGGGGGCCTCGATGTTAGGCCCCCATAAACCGTAATTAGTTCAGGTTTCTACTGGGGAAACGGTTTCCCAAACTTCCCTCTGCCCCACGGTTCATGTTTTCGATTTTCCTTTTTGCAGCACATGGAAATAAAGAAAACATGATCTGGGGAACGAGGAAGAAGTTTGGGAAACAAGAGTGTATATAACCAATGGGTGCTTTTCGTTTCAGGGGGAGAATTTTGATCCCCCGGTGGCGGTCTATGTTTTTTAAAAAAGGAGTTAAAAAAGGATTTTGGGGCCCCCGGTGGTTCTTCAGGCGCAGGCAAGTACAATTTACGCCCCCAGCTCGGGCATTCCTGCGTGAAACAATGGTCACCAAAGGGAAAAAATTTTACCATAAAATTTAAAAAACTGTCCAATTTTTTTTTGCAGCGGGGCCCCAATTCCCCATCTGATTTTCATTGTATTTTTTTTTTCTTCCACCACGGGGCCAGCCTGGGCCCCCGCAAGTTGGGCCTTAAAAACAAATTCCCCAGGGGGGCCCGACACGGGGGAAAATTCCCCCCGGGGTTTAATTGCCCCTTAAACCCCCAAAAACCGAACCCCCCCACCTTTCCATGTCCCCGCTTTTAAAAAAAAATTTGGTGGGTTAGTTTTCCCTTTTTCCCCCCCCCCTTCTGCCTGCCCCCCTTTTTAGTACAGGGGGGGGTACTGGGCAGGGAGGGGGGGTCAGGAAAGGAGCTTTTGGCCCAATTCGCTTTTGAAGCATCTTTCCAAAAAATGCCCAAAAGAAAAAACTGAACAATTTCCGCGGCCCCTAATCAAAAACCTCCTTTTTTTGGGGTTGGATTAAAAAAAATTTCTGCAAAAGGGCATTCGAAAAAAAGGACCCCCAAAACCACAGCTTTTTTAGGTCGGGCTGGGGGAGCGATAGATACGCTTCTTTTGACCGCGGGTTAAAAAGCATAGTGCCACGCTGCTGTAGGCGGCTATTTCCATCCCCCCACCACCCCTTTTTTCCCCCCCCCTCCCCCCCCCCGCCCCGACCCCCCCCCCCCAAAGCCCCCCCGTCCCTCCTCCCCCCTCCTATTAAACCCCCAGCCACCTCCCAGCTCCATCACCCCCCCAAATTTTACAACCACCCCCCCCAGTCCCACCCACCCCCAAAACCCCTGCATTCACCTCCCCTTTCCCAAAAAAACCCCTTACCCCTCCCCCCCTACCCAAACCACACCCTACCCAAAGACCCCCCCCCAACCCACCAGTACCCTCCCCCTCCCAACCCCCCACTCCACCCCCCACCTTTTGGCCCCGGGTTTCCTTCTTTTCCCTTTTTTCCCCCCCTTCCCCTTTTCCCTTTTCCCCTTCCCACACCACCACCCATTTGGGCCCCCCACACCCCCGGGGGAAAAAAGTGTCCCCCAGCCCCCCAGCAGTTTTTCCACCCACCTACACGCCAAAATTTTTTTTTTTTTTTTTTTAAAAAAAAAAAAAAAAAAAAAATAAAAAAAAAAAAAATTTTTAAAAAAATAAAGGCAAAAAATAGTTAAAAAAAAATAAATTTTTTTAAAAAAAAAAACCCCCAAAAAACCAAAAAAATTTTTAAAAAAATTTTAATTTTTAAAACAAAATTTTTAAAAAAATTTTTTTTAAAATTTAATTTTTAAGCATAAAAAGTTTTCCAAACCAAAAAAAAACACCAAACGGGCAAAAAAAAAAACCTTTTGAAAATTGTGCCCCGGGGTTGTGTAGAGCAAAAATTTTTTTTTTTCCCAAAATTGGTACTTTTTAGGAAACCCCCAAGAGGGCCCAACCCAGCCTCAAGCCCCCCAACAGATCGGTTTTTCGGACCCCTTTGAGCCAGGGAGGAAAACACCTAAAAACAAAAAAACGGGAAAAATTTTTACTGGGTGTGCTTGAGGGGGGGAAAAGGGGGGGGAACCCCCTCCCACTTACACAAAAAAGGGGAAACTTTTTTAAAAAAAACCCCCCAAAAAAAAAAGGGGTTAACAACATGCCCAAAAGAAGGTTCAAAAATTTTAAAGGTTTTTTTGGGGGGTACGAAAAAAACAAAAAAAAATTTACAACCCCCTAAAACAACCTTTTTTACACAAAGTTTTGGGCCCAAAAGGGTTTTCCCTCATTTAAAAAACTCCCCCCGGTATTTGGGGGTATTTGCTTAGCTCCCAATTTTTCTTGTTTGGGGGTCCTCCAAAAATCGGCCCGGGTTGGAAAAATTATTTTGGGCCCCAGCACGTTTTTAACAACATCACCCACAGTCTCTGTTTTTCAAGTTTATCGCAGAAAAAGGGGGAACCTTCTTTTTGGCTGTAATAATCCCAAAGCCCCCCCACCTCCGCTGGTCTTTGGGCGGTATTTAAAAATTTTTCCTTTCATGGTTAATCCTCGGGGGGGTTTTGGGCTTCAAGGGGTTCCGACGGGGGGAAAACCCCCTAAAATCCCAAAAAACAAAGGGAAACGGGGGGCCCCAGATTTGAGGCGGCCTTGGGGTTGAAACGAAATTGTTTCCGTACTTTTACGGCCCATAGCAAAAGAAAAAAACTTAGAGCTTTGGGGGCCGCCAAAGACCCGCCCCCGAAATTTTTAAAAACTCCGCACTGCAAAAGCCTCGCCCCCCCCAAAAAATATTTTTTTTTTGTAAATTTGATTTCCTAATTTTAAAAGGGGAAGTTTGCCATC
>JARQOD010012285.1:0-20275 GCA_033576555.1 Oophaga sylvatica | reverse complement strand
GGAAACCCCTTAAAACCGCTTACTTCCGATTGGCTGTGCCCACCATGTGCAGGTGAGCGGTTCATGTGCGGATGGTACCCGGGGTCTGGAGGAGAGGAGACTCTCCCCTTTGGTACCATATCCCTGAAAAAAACAATAATTAAAATAATAAATTGTGATATTCTCACCCTCCGGCGGCCCCCGCAGCTTTCCCGCCTCTCAGCGACGCTCCCGGCCAATCCCGTCCCAGGCAACAATGACCCCAGAATGACCTAGCATCACGCGAGCCCGATACGCCATCTGGGGTCATTGTCGCTAAGGACACCTGGGAACGGAACTTCCCGGGAGCGCCCGCGAAGGACCAGGAAGGCTGCGGGGCGCCGGAAGCTGAGAATATCACGATTTATTATTTTTTTTTATTATTTTTAACATTAGATCTTTTTACTATTGATGCGGAATAGGCGGCATGAAAAGCAAAAAGTTGCTCACACGAGTCAAACACTGTGTGCGACCAACCTGTCAATCAGTTTTCCAAGCGATGCTACAGATCACAGGAAAACGCTAGTTTCTGGAGGGAATACGCATATCTATAAAATGTGTATTTCCCGCGGCAGGGAGTGGAGCATTAACGATTCTTCTGTATTTTCATGACTATGAGAATTGTACATTCACACTGAAGGCATCAAAACTATGAATTATCACATGTGGAATTATACATTACACTTTACAAAAAAGTGTGAAACAGCTGAAAATATGTCTTATATTCTAGGTTCTTCACCTTTTGCTTTGATGACTGCTTTGCACACTCTTGGCATTCTCTTGATGAGCTTTAAGAGGTAGTCACCGGAATGGTCTTCCAACAGTCTTGAAGGAGTTCCCAGAGATGCTTAGCACTAGTTGGCCCTTTTGCCTTCACTCTGCGGTCCACTCACCCCAAACCATCTGGATGGGTTCGTTGTGATGTGAGGCCAGGTCATCTGCGTAGCACCCATCACTCTCCTTCTTGGTCAAATAGCCCTTCACAGCCTGGAGTGTTTGGTCATTGTCCGTTGAAAATAATGATGTCCAATAAACGAAACCGGATGGAATAGCATCCGTGCAAGTGTGTAGCCATGGTGTCCATGCCTTTCAATTCTGAATAATCCCAACAGTGTCACCAGTAAAGCCCCCACACCATCACACCACCTCCTCCATGCTTCACGGTGGGAACCAGGCATGTAGAGTCCATCTGTTCACCTTTTCTGCGTCGTACAAAGACACGGTGGTTGGAACCAAAGATCTCAAATTTGGACTCATCAGACCAAAGCACAGATTTCCACTGGTCTAATGTCCATTCCTTGTGTTCTTTAGCCCAAACAAGTCTTTTCTGCTTGTTGCCTGTCCTTAGCGGTGGTTTCCTAGCGGCTATTTTACCATGAAGGCTGCTACACAAAGTCTCCTCTTAACAGTTGTTGTAGAGATGTGTCTGCTGCTAGAACTCTGTGTGGCATTGACCTGGTCTCTAATCTGAGCTGCTGTAAACCTGCGATTTCTGAGGCTGGTGACTCGGATAAACTTATCCTCAGAAGCAGAGGTGACTCTTGGTCTTCCTTTCCTGGTGAGGTCCTCATGTCAGCCAGTTTCTTTGTAGAGCTTGATGGTTTCTGCACTGCACTTGGGGACACTTTCAAAGTTTTCCCAATTTTTCGGACTGACTGACCTTCATTTCTTAAAGTAATGATGGCCACTCGTTTTTCTTTACTTAGCTGCTTTTTTCTTGCCATAATACAAATTCTAACAGTCTATTCAGTAGGACTATCAGCTGTGTATCCACCAGACTTCTGCACCACACAACTGATGGTCCCAACCCCATTTATAAGGCCAGAAATCCCACTTATTAAACCTGACAGGGCACTGTGAAGTGAAGACCATTCCCGGTGACTACCTCTTGAAGCTCATCAAGAGAATGCCAAGAGTGTGCAAGCAGTCATCAAATCAAAAGGTGAAGAACCTAGAATATAAGACATATTTTCAGTTGTTTCACACTTTTTTGTAAAGTGTAATGTATAATTCCACATGTGATAATTCATAGTTTTGATGTCTTCAGTGTGAATGTACAATATTCATAGTCATGAAAATACAGAAAAATCATTGAATGAGGTGTGTGACCGTGTGTCCAAACTGTTGGTCTGTACTGTATATGGGATCAGTGGTCGCCGTACATCCTGCTCACTGACCGCCCGGTCGCGGCTGTTGTGCACAGCGTCTCCTGCCGCCTGACCTGCAGGTTGTGACCGGCGCTGCGTCCTCATATATGACCCACTCTCCCGTGGATAAGTCTGATGGCTGCCAGCATATCAATATCTACAGGAAATGTCACTTGTCAGTAGCGCAGGTATTAATACTACATGAGTGTCAGTCCTTACTGTACATAGTATTCTATTCACAAACCAGGAGGCGCAGGATGAGCAGAGGCTGCAGTCAGTGGTTCTCCGGGAAAGGCCCCTGGTACCCGGTCACAGTTGTGAGCAGCAATCAGAGATGATTGAATACCGCCATCCAGTATGAGTCCACATGGGATCCGGGTTACGGGGTTATGGCATCTGCCAAATTCTGGGTGTCTGATTACAGCACATTCTGCGGGGCCCGGCCGCACGCCTGCCTCTGTGCCGCTGCCAGGACTCATGCATCAAAGGATGAGAAGAGATCACTGCAGACAACTGGACATCACAGAGGATGGCGGTGACACACGAGGGCCAGCTGCGGCACACGTCATCCAAGGTGACACAGACACGCCAGATATAACAGAAAATATTATATTCATATGGTATATTACATTTTATAGGTATAATGTACGGTGGTATCATTATGGGTGCACAATATGACGGCATTACTAATGTACGTAATGTGTAGTGGTATTAACTGTGTTCAGTATGGCGGTATTATTTATATGTGTAATGTATGGTGGTATTATCTGTGTATAGTATGGCGGTATTATTTATATGTATAATGTATGGTGGTATTATCTGTATAGTATGGCGGTATTATTTATATTATAATGTATGGTGGTATTATCTGTGTATAGTATGGCGGTGTTATTTATATGTATAATGTATGGTGGTATTATCTGCGTACAGTATGGCGGTATTATTTATATGTGCAATGTATGTTGGTAATATCTGTGTATAGTATGACGGTATCATTAATATGTGTAATGTATGGTGGTATTATCATCTTTGTACAGTATGGCGGCATTATATGTAAGGTATGGTGGTATTATCTGTCCTCAGTATGGCGGTATTATTTTTATGTCTAATGTATGTTGGTATTTTCTGTGTATAGTATGACGGTATCATTTATATGTGTAATGTATGGTGGTATTATCTTTGTACAGTATCGCAGCGTTATTTATATGTGTAATGTATGGTGGTATTATTATATGTATAACATATGGTGGTATTATTATGTGTACAATATGGCAGGATTATTAATATGTATAATGTATGGTGGTATTATTATGTGTACAGTATGGCAGCATTATATATGTGTAATGTATGGTGGTATTATCTGTGTACAGTATGGCAGCATTATATATATAAGGTATGGTGGTATTATCTGTGTACAGTATGGCAGGATTATTTATATGTGTAATGTATGTTGGTAATATCTGTGTATAGTATGGCGGTATCATTTATATGTAATGTATGGTGGTATTATTATCTGTGTAATGTATGGCGGTATTATCTGTATATAGTATGGCAGGATTATTTATATGTGTAAGGTATGGTGGTATTATCTGTGTACAGTATGGCAGCATTATATATGTATAATGTATGGTGGTATTATTATCTGTGTACAGCATGGCGGCATTATTATATGTGTAATGTATGGCGGTATTATATCTGTGTACAGTATGGCAGCATTATTTATATGTGTAAGTATGGCGGTATTATCTGTGTACAGTATGGCAGGATTATTATATGTTAATGTATGGCGGTATTATTATCTGTGTACAGATGGCAGGATTATTTATATGTGTAATGTATGGTGGTATTATTATCTGTGTACAGTGGCAGCATTATTTATATGTGTAATGTATGGCGGTATTATTATCTGTGTACAGTATGGCAGATTATTTATATGTGTAATGTATGGCGGTATTATTATCTGTGTACAGTATGGCAGGATTATTTATATGTGTAATGTATGGTGGTATTATTCTGTGTACAGCATGGCAGCATTATTTATATGTGTAATGTATGGCGGTATTATTATCTGTGTACAGTATGGCAGCATTATTTATATGTGTAATGTATGGCGGTATTATTATCTGTGTACAGTATGGCAGGATTATTTATATGTGTAATGTATGGTGGTATTGTCTGCACAGCATATCTGACTGAGCAGTGTGGAAGATGTGTATGTGATGGAATAAATGGCGCTATAATAATAATGATTTTGCGGCCATGCTCTTAGTGCATGCCGCATTCTGTCCGCTCTGCATTGCTCACTCTTGACTCACCGTCTCTGAGCCATTGTGAAACCTTCTTCCGGCCTTTTAGTCCAAAACTCAGTAGGCCGCAAGTATCCCACAGACTACATTTCCCATCACGCCCTAGGGACTGCAATGACATCATTTCCCTTTAGGCGAGGGAGGGGTAATACGCATGCGTACAATATTTTGGGCGTGACTATGTGTGTGGGCGTGGTCGACAGGGAGCAAAACCAAGCAATGGGCGTTGCCCTAGTCTTCTGCGCTTAATGCATGAACACGAGGGCGTGGCGGTTTGGTACATGTGGTGGGCGGGGCTACGTTTGTTAGTGGGCGTGTATCTGCGGTGAGGGGCGTGTCCGGCGCTCGCTGTGTGTCGGCGCGGCGCAGCTGAGCGCCATTAGGCTGTGGAGTGTGAGGGGAGAGTTTCTTCCTGTCAGAGAGCGGCCGCCTCGTCCCATGTCCGTGTCTCAGCATGGCCTGTGAGCTCCGGCCGTGGGAGCCGACTCACAGCCCGCTGCCCGCCCAGGGCCCCGACCCCCGGCCCCGCTGAGACCACAGCCCGCGCTCCCGCACCGGACACCGCCATGTCCCTCGCTCCGCCGCGGCCTTCTAATGGCTCCAGCTCGGATACGTCGCTGTCGGCCCCAGGGAGGAGGCGGACGGGCGGCCCGAGGAGTTCCGCCGCCGCCGGCACACCATGGACAAGGACAAGGCCGAGCACCGCTTCTTCCGCCGCAGCGTCATCTGCGACTCCAACGCCACAGCCCTGGAGCTGCCGTCCAACCAGTGCATCTCCCCGCCCGAGTCCGTGCTCTGCCTCCCGGCCGTGCCCGCGCTCTCCCGGCCCGAGGAGGAGAGCAGCCCAGAGGCCGCAGTCCAGCCGCTTGCTCCCACCGAGGCCTTGGACTCCCGGCTGCCGCGCTCCCTGCTCGAGGAAAGGGCCCAGGACGACAACGAGGAGCTGGAGACCAAAGCGGTCGGCTTCTCCCCGGACGGACGCTTCCTCAAGTTCGACATCGAGATCGGGAGAGGATCGTTCAAGACGGTGTATAAGGGGCTGGACACGGAGACCACGGTGGAGGTGGCCTGGTGCGAGCTGCAGGTGAGGGGCCGGAGAAGAGGGGGTGACGGGGGCCACAGGGCCGGAGAGAGGGGGTGACGGGGCCACAGGGCCGGAGAGAGGGGGTGACGGGGGCCACAAGGCCGGGAGAGAGGGGGTGACGGGGGCCACAGGGCCGGAGAGAGGGGGGTGACGGGGGCCACAGGGCCGGAGAGAGGGGGGGTGACGGGGGCCACAGGGCCGGAGAGAGGGGGGTGACGGGGGCCACAGGGCCGGAGAGAGGGGGTGACGGGGGCCACAGGGCCGGAGAGAGGGGGGTGACGGGGGCCACAGGGCCGGAGAGAGGGGGGTGACGGGGGCCACAGGGCCGGAGAGAGAGGGGGTGACGGGGGCCACAGGGCCGGAGAGAGAGGGGGTGACGGGGGCCACAGGGCCGGAGAGAGGGGGTGACGGGGGGCCACAGGGCCGGAGAGAGGGGGGTGACGGGGGCCACAGGGCCGGGAGAGAGGGGGGTGACGGGGGCCACAGGGCCGGAGAGAGGGGGGTGACGGGGGCCACAGGGCCGGAGAGGGGGGTGACGGGGGCCACAGGGCCGGAGAGAGGGGGTGACGGGGGCCACAGGGCCGGAGAGAGAGGGGGTGACGGGGGCCACAGGGCCGGAGAGAGAGGGGGGTGACGGGGGCCACAGGGCCGGAGAGAGAGGGGTGACGGGGGCCACAGGGCCGGAGAGAGGGGGTGTGACGGGGGCCACAGGGCCGGAGAGAGGGGGGTGACGGGGGCCACAGGGCCGGGAGAGAGGGGGTGACGGGGGCCACAGGGCCGGAGAGGAGGGGGTGACGGGGGCCACAGGGCCGGAGAGAGGGGGTGACGGGGGCCACAGGGCCGGAGAGAGGGGGTGACGGGGGCACAGGGCCGGAGAGAGGGGGTGCGGGTGGACGGGAGGGTGAGGGGGCACAGGGCCGGAGAGAGGGACTGGTGACCTGAGGGGTGATGGGGTCGGAGAGAGGGGCTGGTGCCTGAGGGGTGATGGGGGCCACAGGCCGGGGAGAGGGGATGGTGGCCTGAAGGGGGGCCATAGGGCCGGAAAGAGAGGTTGGTGGGGTGACGGGGGCCACATCGCTAGAGTGTGGCTGGTGGATAGAGAGGGCTGACGGGGGGGGCACAGGGCTGGAGAGTGTGGCTGGTGGCCTGAGGGGTGACGGGGGGGCAGTTTCGGAGAGAGTATCTGTTGTGGCCAGTGGGCCGAAGAGAGTGTCTGGGAGTCACGTAGTCTGGGCCTGGGCGATGATGGGAGCAGGGGCACTAAAGAGAAGGGCTGGTGCCTGTGGTGTTACTGTGGGTGGAGGGCACAGAGTCTGGGCCTTAAGGGTAATGGGGGATCGGATAGAGCGGCTGGTGAGCAGGGGCCGGAGAGGCCGGCGTCTGTGAATGGAGGTGACAGGCGGGAGGGGCCGGCGTCTGGATTGAGGTGACAGGTGGGGGGCCGGCATCTGTGGATGGAGGTGACAGGCGAGGGGACCGGCGTCAGTGGATGGAGGTGACAGGCGGGGGGACCGGCGTCTGTGGATAGAGGTGACAAGGGTGGGGGGGTGACGTCTATGGATGGAGGTGACAGGCAGGGAGGGTGGCGTCTCTGGATGGAGGTGACAGGCGGGGGGTGGCGTCTGGATGGAGGTGACAGGCAGGGGGGGTGGCGTCTGTGGATGGAGTTGACAGGCGGGGGGGCCGGCGTCTGTGGATGGAGATGACAGGCGGGGGGGGGGGCGGCGTCTGTGGATGGAGGGGACCGGCGTCAGTGGATGAAGGTGACAGGCGGGGGGACCGGCGTCTGTGGATGGAGGTGTTAGGCGGGAAGCCGGCGTCTGTGGGTTGAGGCGACAGGTGGGGGGCTGGCGTCTGTTGATGGAGGTGACAGGCGGGGGGCGGCGTCTGTGGATGGAGGTGACGGGGGGTGCAGGCGTCTGTTGATGGAGGTGACAGGCGGGGGGCCGGCGTCTGTGTATGGAGGTGACAGGCGGGAAGCTGGCGTCTGTGGGTTGAGGCGACAGGTGGGGGGCTGGCGTCTGGTTGATGGAGGTGACAGGCGGGGGGCCGGCGTCTGTGGATGGAGGTGACGGGGGGTGCAGGCGTCTGTGGATGGAGGTGACGGGGGTGAGGCGTCTGTTGATGGAGGTGACGGCGGGGGCCGGCGTCTGTGGATGGAGGTGACAGGCGGGAAGCTGGCGTCTGTGGGTTGAGGCGACAGGTGGGGGGGCCGGCGTCTATGGATGGAGGTGACAGGCGGGGGGCCGCCGTCTGTGGATGGAGGCGACAGGCGGGGGGACCGGCGTCTGGATGGAGGTGACAAGCCGGGTGCCGGCGTCTGTGGATGGAGGTGACAGGCGGGGTGCTGGCGTCTGTGGATGGAGGCGACAGGCGGGGCTGGCGTCTGTGAATGGAGGTGACAGGCGGGGGGGGTGGCGTCTAGATGGAGGTGACAGGCGGGGGGCCGGCGTCTGTGGATGGAGGCGACAGGTGGGGGGCCGGTGTCTGGGTGACAAGCGGGGGGCCGGCGTCTGTGGATGGAGGTGACAGGCGGGAAGCCGGCGTCTGTGGATGGAGGTGACAGGCGGGAAGCCGGCGTCTGTGGATGGAGGTGACAGGCGGGGGGCCGGCGTCTGTGGATGGAGGTGACAAGCGGGAAGCCGGCGTCTGTGGGTTGAGGCGACAGGTGGGGGCAGGACCGGCGTCAGCACCCGGCACACCCGGGCAAGTGCCGGGGCCCTGAGCAGGCAGGGGGGCCGACTCGCAGTCTGGCACCCCGCGCCCGTTAGCGGAGGAGAGCGGTGTCAGCGCCGCCACTGGGCCCCCCCCCCCGCTTGCTCAGGGCCCCGGCATCAGCTGGCACAATACTTACCTCTCCCGTGCCTCCGCTGCCGCAGCTCCTCATCATTCAGCGGCCGGCTGTGGCAGAAAGCGCGGGGACGCCGGACAGGTAAGACGTGTTGTGTGTGTGTGTGTGTGTGTGTGTATCTGTGTGTATGTAGTGCGGTGCTTTGTGTATGTATGTGTGTATGTATGTGAGAGAGTGCTTGTGTGCTGTCTGTGTGTGATGATGGGCAGGCATTGCTGATAATGGGGAGGCATTGATGATGATGATGGGGAGAAGATGATGATAATGGGCAGGCATTGATGATAATGGGCAGGCATTGATGATGGGGAGAAGATGATGATGGGCAGGCATTGCTGATAATGGGGAGGCATTGATGATGATGGGGAGAAGATGATGATAATGGGCAGGCATTGATGATGGGGAGAAGATGATGATGGGCAGGCATTGATGATGATGGGGAGGAGATGATGATCATGATGGGCAGGCATTGCTGATAATGGGGAGGCATTGATGATGATGGGGTGAAGATGATGATAATGGGCAGGCATTGATGATGGGGAGAAGATGATGATGGGCAGGCATTGATGATGATGGGGAGGAGATGATGATGGGCAGGCATTGCTGATAATGGGGAGAAGATGATGATAATGGGCAGGCATTGATGATAATGGGCAGGCATTGATGATGGGGAGAAGATGATGATGGGGAGGAGATGATGATGGGCAGGCATTGATGATAATGGGGAGGCCATGATGATGATGGGGAGGCAATGATGATGATGGGGAGACAATCATGATGATAATGGGGAGTCTTTCCACAGCGCCCTTTTTCTGAGCCGTAACAGTGCAGAACGCAGTACAGCACAGAGGAGGCTCCATATTTTTTATGAAGCATTATATGGGGACCAGTATCTGTATGGAGCATTATTGGTCCAGTATTCTGTAGGAGCATTTTTTGGGTCCAGTATCTCTTATGGAGCATTTATAGGGGGGGACATCGCATGGGGTATTATATGGGTGATAGGGGAGACTGTGGTGCCCATAATATGATGGAGACTGTACTGTCCAGTCTGTACTGGCGCTGTGAGGATTTGGCGGTTTTGAGCTATTGTACAATTACAATAGATTCACTCATGTATGGAAGAAGTGAAGTATTTGGCGTTGTACTATACCATTTCTCTGCAGTATCTGTGCATCATGATCGTGGTCTGTGTTAAGGGGCCCACTGAGGCTCTTTCGCCCGGGCCCATAAAAACTGGAGGCTGGGGGGGGGCGGCGTCTGTGGATGAATGTGACAAGCGGGAAGCCGGCGTCTGTGGGTTGGTAAGGCCGTGGAGGGGTAGGTGGGGGGCCGGCGTCTGGGATGGAGGTGACAGGTGGGGGGCGGCGTCTGTGGATGGAGGTGACAGGTGGGGGGGGCGGCGTCTGTGGATGGAGGGACAGGCGGGGGGCGGCGTCTGTGGATGGAGGCGACAGGCGGGGGGCCGGCGTCTGGATGGAGGTGACAGGCGGGGGGCCGGCGTCTGGATGGAGGTGACAGGCGGGGGGCTGGCATCTGTGGATTGAGGTGACAGGTGGGGGGGCCGGCGTCTGTGGATTGAGGTGACAGGTGGGGGGGCCGGCGTCTGTGGATGGAGGTGACAGGCGGGGGCTGGCGTCTGTGGATTGAGGTGACAGGCGGGGGACTGGCGTCTGTGGATGGAGGTGACAGGCAGGGGGCTGGCGTCTGTGGATGGAGGTGACAGGCAGGGGGCTGGCATCTGTGGATGAGGTGACAGGCGGGGGGCTGGCATCTGTGGATTGAGGTGACAGGGGGGGGGCCGTCTGTGGATTGAGGTGACAGGTGGGGGGGCCGGCGTCTGTGGATGGAGGTGACAGGCGGGGGGCTGGCGTCTGTGGATGGAGGTGACAGGCGGGGGGCTGGCGTCTGTGGATGGAGGTGACAGGCGGGGGGCTGGCGTCTGTGGATGGAGGTGACAGGCGGGGGGCTGGCGTCTGTGGATGGAGGTGACAGGCGGGGGGCTGGCGTCTGTGGATGGAGGTGACAGGCGGGGGGCTGGCGTCTGTGGATGGAGGTGACAGGCGGGGGGCCGGCGTCTGGATGGAGGTGACAGGCGGGAGGCTGGCGTCTGTGGATGGAGGTGACAGGCGGGGGGCTGGCGTCTGTGGATGGAGGTGACAGGCGGGGGGCCGGCGTCTGGATGGAGGTGACAGGCGGGAGGCCGGCGTCTGTGGATGGAGGTGACAGGTGGGGGGCTGGCGTCTGTGGATGGAGGTGACAGGCGGGGGCCGGCGTCTGTGGATGGAGGTGACAGCAGTTGTAACCGCAGGTGTGGGTTCGGGGGCAGAGCTGAGCTTGCGGGGCGGTAGTTGTGCAGATCACTGCAGTCTGACCCTCTTGTATAACTTGTAACATGCTGGGAATTGTAGTGCCACATCTTAGGGCGCACAGGTTGCAGCCTTGTGGGTGACTGGAGCAGGGTGATCCCTTCCTCCAGTGTTTGGTGACTTTTGCTCAGGGTCAGTAAGTTTCTAGTCTTTTGCGTTTCCGCATTATTACAGTGAGGAGCCCGCGAGAGGATGATGAGGTAGTAGTAGTGCCCTCGGGGAGAGGATGATGAGGTAGTAGTAGTGCCCTCGGGGAGAGGATGATGAGGTAGTAGTAGTGCCCTTGGGGAGAGGATGATGAGGTAGTAGTAGTGCCCTCAGGGGGAGGATGATGAGGTAGTAGTATTGCGCTCGGGGGGAGGATGATGAGGTCGTAGTAGTGCCCTCGGGGAGAGGATGATGAGGTAGTAGTGCCCTAGGGGGGAGGATGATGAAGTAGTAGTAGTGCGCTCGGGGGGAGGATGATGAGGTCGTAGTAGTGCCCTCGGGGAGAGGATGATGAAGTAGTAGTAGTGCCCTCGGGGAGAGGATCATGAGGTAGTAGTAGTGCCCTCGGGGAGAGGATGATGAGGTAGTAGTAGTGCCCTCGGGGAGAGGATGATGAGGTAGTAGTAGTGCCCTCGGGGAGAGGATGATGAGGTAGTAGTAGTGCCCTCGGGGAGAGGATGATGAGGTAGTAGTAGTGCCCTCGGGGAGAGGATGATGAGGTAGTAGTGCCCTCGGGGAGAGGATGATGAGGTAGTAGTAGTGCCCTCGGGGAGAGGATGATGAGGTAGTAGTAGTGCCCTCGGGGGAGGATGATGAGGTAGTAGTAGTGCCCTCGGGGAGAGGATGATGAGGTAGTAGTAGTGCCCTCGGGGAGAGGATGATGAGTAGTAGTAGTGCGCTCGGGGGGAGGATGATGAGGGCGTAGTAGTGCCCTCGGGGGAGGATGATGTAGTTAGTAGTGCCCTCGGGGAGAGGATGGTGAGGTAGTAGTAGTGCCCTCGGGGAGAGGATGGTGAGGTAGTAGTAGTGCCCTCGGGGAGAGGATGGTGAGGTAGTAGTAGTGCCCTCGGGGAGAGGATGGTGAGGTAGTAGTAGTGCCTCGGGAGAGGATGATGTGGAAGTAGTGCCATGCGGGGAGAGGATGATGAGGTAGTAGTAGTGCCCTCGGGGAGGAACGCTCTGCAGGTAGATACCACGTGAGGTGACACCAGGGGGGCAGACTGGTTGCAATGGGCAGGGTATCACCACCCTCATCATCCGCAAACTACACTGAAACTCTTCCGTGACTAATGTCTCTATCGCTGTGAGCTCTTACCTGTCCTGGAGAGCCGGGCTGTGGTGAGGAGGGCACGGCCTGGCACAGCTCATCTGCAGCTAATTATAGAGCAGGTTGTAATTATGCATGACGCGGGCACCAATTAAAGGGCCGGCGACTGCTGCTCACCTGGCTGGCAGAGCTCCAGACTGTGCGCACTTGACCTGTTAGCTGCCATCATCGGGCATCATCATAGGTAACATGCATTTTATAGCCGGCGGTCACCCAGTGCTGGAGGTCCATCCTTGTAGTGAGACCTCTTAAAGGGACAGTACGTCTGCAGCCAATCTATTATTCCGCTTATCTCTTGTGTTGTAGCTCTGTTCATGGAGATCAGCGTCGCCTGATACCGCGACCATCCCATCTCTGTATAGGACTCGGCGCTGATCCTCTCGGTTTCCAGTCCGCTCCCGGCCTCCGCACTTTCAATCCTCCGGAGTCAGTGCAGATTTGCACAACACACAGCATACGATAGAAAAACATGGCGACTGTGCCGACCGTGGTGATGCGTGTAGTGCATTGGTGCCTTGTATTTCCCGTCCTGGACAGTGATTTCTGTGTCTCGTGTGCAGCGCGGCCCGGGTGGTACAATGCCGCCCCATTGTACGCCGGCCGCTGCAGCACATGTCTCACATTCTTCCTTTGCTGCGCGCTGTGAACGGACACTCATTCTGCTGGTCTGGGGCCGCCATTCTGTGCTGTCTGCAGAGTTACTATTATTTGCTTACATAAGATCTCTGCTTTCTGTCAGTGACTGGACCGTTCGGTTTACACGTAGTTATTAGTCGTTATCAACCCGTCGCTCGATGTGATGAATATTCATTATGAACTGACGTCCCGTTATCATTTTTGATGGTCCCTGTCGCCGCTCCTCCGCTGGGTGCGCGGCCACTCCTTTTGTGTCTGAGGAGCCGCACTTTATTTTGTGACCTTTTGGTCACAATGAGGTCACTGCTCCCATACAGGCCGCACTGAGGAGCATGTCCCACTGGTAAGACACATAATTCTGCTCCACAGGCCGTACAGACCACTCGGCTTCTGGCCCTCAGAAAGCTAAATATATCCGGCCCCCCACCGATTCCTAGAAAGTGATATTCTATAGTAAGAGCCGGCCGCAGCTTAACTGTGTGAGCGCCGAATCGTCTCCAGACAGCAGAATAGCGAGTGCAGCTCTGGGGTATAGTACAGAAGGTAACTCAGGATCTGTGATGTATGTGCACAGTGACTGCACCAGCAGAATAGTGAGTGCAGCTCTGGAGTATAATACAGGATGTAACTCAGGATCAGTAATGTAATGTATGTACACAGTGACTGCACCAGCAGAATAGTGAGTGCAGCTCTGGAGTATAATATAGGATGTAACTCAGGATCAGTAATGTAATGTATGTACACAGTGACCGCACCAGCAGAATAGTGAGTGCAGCTCTGGAGTATAATACAGGATGTAACTCAGGATCAGTAATGTAATGTATGTACACAGTGACCGCACCAGCAGAATAGTGAGTGCAGCTCTGGAGTATAATACAGGATGTAACTCAGGATCAGTAATGTAATGTATGTACACAGTGACTGCACCAGCAGAATAGTGAGTGCAGCTCTGGAGTATAATACAGGATGTAACTCAGGATCAGTAATGTAATGTATGTACACAGTGACTGCACCAGCAGAAATAGTGAGTGCAGCTCTGGGCTATAATACAGGATGTAACTCAGGATCAGTAATGTAATGTATGTACACAGTGACTGCACCAGCAGAACAGTGAGTGCAGCTCTGGAGTATAATACAGGAGGTAACTCAGGATCAGTAATGTATGTACACAGTGACTGCACCAGCAGAATAGTGAGTGCAGCTCTAGAGTATAATACAGGAGGTAACTCAGGATCAGTAATGTATGTACACAGTGACTGCACCAGCAGAATAGTGAGTGCAGCTCTAGAGTATAATACAGGAGGTAACTCAGGATCAGTAATGTATGTACACAGGGACTGCACCAGCAGAATAGTGAGTGCAGCTCTAGAGTATAATACAGGATGTAACTCAGGATCAGTAATGTATGTACACAGTGACTGCACCAGCAGAATAGTGAGTGCAGCTCTGGGGTATAATACAGGATGTAACTCAGGATCAGTAATGTAATGTATATACACAGTGACTGCACCAGCAGAATAGTGAGTGCAGCTCTGGGGTATAATACAGAATGTAACTCAGGATCTGTAATGTAATGTATGTACACAGTGACTGCACCAGTAGAATAGTGAATGCAGCTCTGGAGTATAATACAGGATGTAACTCAGGATCAGTAATGTATGTATGTACACAGTGACTGCACCAGCAGAATAGTGAGTGCAGCTCTGGAGTATAATACAGGATGTAACTCAGGATCAGTAATGTAATGTATGTACACAGTGACTGCACCAGCAGAATAGTGAGTGCAGCTCTGGAGTATAATACAGGAGGTAACTCAGGATCAGTAATGTATGTACACAGTGACTGCACCAGCAGAATAGTGAGTGCAGCTCTGGAGTATAATACATGATGTAACTCAGGATCAGTAATGTAATGTATGTACACAGTGACTGCACCAGCAGAATAGTGAGTGCAGCTCTGGAGTATAATACAGGATGTAACTCAGGATCAGTAATGTATGTATGTACACAGTGACTGCACCAGCAGAATAGTGAGTGCAGCTCTGGAGTATAATACAGGATGTAACTCAGGATCAGTAATGTAATGTATGTACACAGTGACTGCACCAGCAGAATAGTGAGTGCAGCTCTGGGGTATAATACAGGATGTAACTCAGGATCAGTACTGTAATGTATGTACACAGTGACTGCGCCATCAGAATAGTGAGTGCAGCTCTGGAGTATAATACAGGATGTAACGCAGGATCAGTAATGTAATGTATGTACACAGTGACTGCCCAGCAGAATAGTGAGTGCAGCTCTGGAGTATAATACAGGATTAACTCAGGATCAGTAATGTATGTACACAGTGACTGCGCCATCAGAATAGTGAGTGCAGCTCTGGAGTATAATACAGGATGTAACTCAGGATCAGTAATGTAATGTATGTACACAGTGACTGCACCAGCAGAATAGTGAGTGCAGCTCTGGAGTATAATACAGGTGTACTCAGGATCAGTAATGTAATGTATGTACACAGTGACTGCACCAGCAGAATAGTGAGTGCAGCTCTGGAGTATAATACAGGATGTAACTCAGGATCAGTAATGTAATGTATGTACACAGTGACTGCGCCATCAGAATAGTGAGTGCAGCTCTGGAGCATAATACAGGATGTACGGTAACTCAGAATCTGTACTGAAACTACAACTCCCAGCATCTCTGGTATCTGCTTGTACCCTGCGTTGTCCTGTGACTGTCGGCCTCTGTGGGCGGTCGTGCTGTGGTGCTGTTTCGTGTCGTGTTCCTCTTGTGGTTGGGGATTTGTAGCCTCAGCACTTCTGCTCGGTGACGACGCTGCGGCTGCTCCACTTTATCATACAGCAGAGCTGCGTTCTCGGATTGTGTGACGACCTGCACAGACCTTATAGTTCTCCGCGGTCGCCTGTGCGTGGAGCTGACAGCCGAGCGTCGGTGCAGTGAGCGGTTGTGTAGAAATGCAGCTAACCCTCAGCTGTGACGAGCTGGGCCGTGTTTACCGTCACTGACACGGAGCAGAGATGTTGAAGTGAAGTCCAGAGTGCAGAAGGCTGCAGGAGTTGTCAGGATTGGATGAGGCCGCTGCTTGAGGCTATGGACGATCACATGACGATCACCTTCTCCATCAGTGGCCGCATTGTAGACATGTGCAGAGGGAATCCCCGAATCCCGGGGAGTTGGGCCAAGTGACGATGAATCCCGTGGGGTCACATAATGGATTGGTGACCCCAGAGGGATAACGGCAGGTCCAGAGATTTCCTGCATTCGGGCATCGGATGCCAGGGACATGGTGTTTGTGTGTCGCCTCCCTGACAATGAGCGTCCTGTCTGATCCATGTGCTCGGGATAATCGCCGCTTCCTGCGCACAGGTAATAGGTGCTCTGCCCCAGCGTGACCGTTCTCCAAACAGACGGGCTTTGTGCGGCATTGCCGGGTGACTACCAGTATGGCAGCAGGGCCCGGTCCCACAGGGGCGCTCGCTCCATGCGGATTTGCATAGAAGAATCTGCAGGCAGCATCTTGGTACTTGGGGACACGGGCCCCTTCCTGGGAGCTTCCAGCCGTGGGATCGCACCTATCCCACAGCTGTCACCCCCTTGTGCCGCTCAGGTGAGCGGAGAACTCTCCTCGCGCCATAAACTTTTATGCTTTCAGATCTGTATCTGCGACTTCCTCATTTTGCCTCTTTATGTCGCCCGTTAGGATGATTTATAAAAGCGTTAATCGCCTTTTATTACTGGTGGACAGAGAACATTAAGCCATTAGGAAAGGCCCGAGGGGCCCCTGCACCCACCGCCACCGCCGACCGGCCACTCCTCCTCCAGAGTTATGCAGTAACCAATGATTGCCAGCGAGTACGGATCAGAGCTCGGCTGGTGTATATCGGCCATATACGTATAGGGGGTCCTGACAACCCCGGGCAGAGGCCGACTACTTATAATCTACCCTCCTTCTGTAACCACAGACCGGAAGATATCACTGATCGTATCCGGTGGACACAGACCCGGTGCCGGCGTTATCAGCATGTCGCACTGTATTAGGGAGTTGCTATTTGAGCTCTTTCCCCCACGTTACGCAGAGTAGTTACAGAGGGTCACTGTGCTGTCAGTGGTTATTGCAGCAGCGGGAGAAGAACACAAAAAATCCTCCAGAGAGGAATGTGCATTCTCTCTCATCAAACAGACATGACACATGCATGATGCATTTCCTCAGAAATCCAGGTCACCTGGGAAAGTGCGGTGTAGCAGAGCCGAGGAGCCGCAGCGTGCATGGACTTGTATCCCGCACTGTTCCCACTTGCCTCATGGGAGAGGGGAGCATGGTGGCCCCAGCTGCTGCAGAGCCCGCGAGGAGCGACTGCAAACACCTGCTCCTGGGGTCGGATGAGAGCGTCGTGGAGCGTGCAGTTAGGGCCCGATCATTGATATTTGTATGGAAAGGGTACGACTACCAGCCTGCTGTATGGGAAGGGTACGACTACCAGCCTGCTGTATGGGAAGGGTATGACTACCAGCCTGCTGTATGGGAAGGGTACGACTACCAGCCTGCTGTATGGGAAGGGTACGACTACCAGCCTGCTGTATGGGAAGGGTACGACTACCAGCCTGCTGTATGGGAAGGGTATGACTACCAGCCTGCTGTATGGGAAGGGTACGACTACCAGCCTGCTGTATGGAAAGGGTACGACTACCAGCCTGCTGTATGGGAAGGGTACGACTACCAGCCTGCTGTATGGGAAGGGTACGACTACCAGCCTGCTGTATGGGAAGGGTACGACTACCAGCCTGCTGTATGGGAAGGGTATAACTACCAGCCTGCTGTATGGGAAGGGTACGACTACCAGCCTGCTGTATGGGAAGGGTATGACTACCAGCCTGCTGTATGGGAAGGGTACGACTACCAGCCTGCTGTATGGAAAGGGTACGACTACCAGCCTGCTGTATGGGAAGGGTACGACTACCAGCCTGCTGTATGGGAAGGGTACGACTACCAGCCTGCTGTATGGGAAGGGTATGACTACCAGCCTGCTGTATGGGAAGGGTACGACTACCAGCCTGCTGTATGGAAAGGGTACGACTACCAGCCTGCTGTATGGGAAGGGTACGACTACCAGCCTGCTGTATGGGAAGGGTATGACTACCAGCCTGCTGTATGGGAAGGGTATGACTACCAGCCTGCTGTATGGGAAGGGTATGACTACCAGCCTGCTGTATGGGAAGGGTATAACTACCAGCCTGCTGTATGGGAAGGGTACGACTACCAGCCTGCTGTATGGGAAGGGTATAACTACCAGCCTGCTGTATGGGAAGGGTACGACTACCAGCCTGCTGTATGGGAAGGGTATAACTACCAGCCTGCTGTATGGGAAGGGTATAACTACCAGCCTGCTGTATGGGAAGGGTACGACTACCAGCCTGCTGACTGTTTCCAGCTGTGGTAGTGTCCTGACTCAGACGCCGGCTTCTGTATTGCCCTGCGTTGCAGCCATTATTCACTTCTCATTCTTCACTGCAGCCCTAACATTTGGTTTATGAACCCGGAAGCTCCGGATGAGCAGCTCTGGCTCCTCCCAAGCTTCGCGTTTAGTTGACATGCTTTGCCACCAATTTGGTGACTGTTTCCACCTGAAGCCAGCAGAATTTATGAATGCAGGTTGATAATTGTTTCCTCATATTTCAGCAGTTTGCATTACGTGCCTCGCCGCCTCTGGGTTTTGGGCCTCGCCGCCTCTGGGTTTTTGGGCCTCGCCGGCTCTGGGTTTTTGGGCCTTCGCCGGCTCTGGGTTTTTGGGCCTCGCCGGCTCTGGGTTTTTGGACTCTGGGTTTTTGGGCCTCGCCGCCTCTGGGTTTTTGGGCCTCGTCGGCTCTGGGTTTTTGAGCCTCGTCGGCTCTGGGTTTTTGGGCCTCGCCACCTCTGGGTTTTTGGGCCTCGCCGCCTCTGGGTTTTTGGGCCTCGCCGCCTCTGGGTTTTTGGGCCTCGCCGGCTCTGGGTTTTTGGGCCTCGCCGGCTCTGGGTTTTTGGGCCTTCGCCGGCTCTGGGTTTTTGGGCCTCGCCGGCTCTGGGTTTTTGGACTCTGGGTTTTTGGGCCTTGCCGGCTCTGGGTTTTTGGGCCTCGCCGGCTCTGGGTTTTTGGGCCTCGCCGGCTCTGGGTTTTTGGGCCTCGCCGGCTCTGGGTTTTTGGGCCTCGCCGGCTCTGGGTTTTTGGGCCTCGCCGCCTCTGGGTTTTTGGGCCTCGCCGGCTCTGGGTTTTTGGGCCTTCGCCGGCTCTGGGTTTTTGGGCCTCGCGGCTCTGGGTTTTTGGACTCTGGGTTTTTGGGCCTCGCCGCCTCTGGGTTTTTGGGCCTCGTCGGCTCTGGGTTTTTGAGCCTCGTCGGCTCTGGGTTTTTGGGCCTCGCCGACTCTGGGTTTTTCGGCCTCGCCGGCTCTGGGTTTTTGGGCCCAGTTGCCTCTGGGTTTTTCGGCCTCGCCGGCTCTGGGATTTTGGGCCTCGCCGGCTCTGGGATTTTGGGCCTCGTCGGCTCTAGGGTTTTGGGCCTCGTCGGCTCTGGGTTTTGAGGCCTCGTCGGCTCTGGGTTTTTGGACCTCGCCGGCTCTGGGTTTTTGGGCCTCGCCGACTCTGGGTTTTTGGACCTCGTCGGCTCTGGGTTTTTGGGCCTCGCCGACTCTGGGTTTTTCGGCCTCGCCGGCTCTGGGTTTTTGGGCCCAGTTGCCTCTGGGTTTTTCGGCCTCGCCGGCTCTGGGATTTTGGGCCTCGTCGGCTCTAGGGTTTTGGGCCTCGTCGGCTCTGGGTTTTGAGGCCTCGTCGGCTCTGGGTTTTTGGACCTCGCCGGCTCTGGGTTTTTGGGCCTCGCCGACTCTGGGTTTTTGGACCTCGTCGGCTCTGGGTTTTTGGGGCCTCGCCGGCTCTGGGTTTTTGGGCCTCGCCGGCTCTGGGTTTTTGGACCTCGTCGGCTCTGGGTTTTTGGGCCTCGCCGACTCTGGGTTTTTTCGGCCTCGCCGGCTCTGGGTTTTTGGGCCAGTTGCCTCTGGGTTTTTGGGCCTCGCCGGCTCTGGGATTTTGGGCCTCGTCGGCTCTAGGGTTTTGGGCCTCGTCGGCTCTGGGTTTTTGGGGCCTCGTCGGCTCTGGGTTTTTGGGCCTCGCCGGCTCTGGGTTTTTGGGCCTCGCCGACTCTGGGTTTTTGGACCTCGTCGGCTCTGGGTTTTTGGGCCTCGCCGACTCTGGGTTTTTGGACCTCGTCGGCTCTGGGTTTTGGGCCTCGCGGCTCTGGGTTTTTGGGCCTCGTCGGCTCTGGGTTTTTGGGCCTCGCCGACTCTGGGTTTTTGGGCCCAGTTGCCTCTGGGTTTTTGGGCCTCGCCGGCTCTGGGATTTTGGGCCTCGTCGGCTCTGGGTTTTGGGCCTCGTCGGCTCTGGGTTTTGGGGCCTCGTCGGCTCTGGGTTTTTGGGCCTCGCCGGCTCTGGGTTTTTGGGCCTCGCCGGCTCTGGGTTTTTGGACCTCGTCGGCTCTGGGTTTTGGGCCTCGCGGCTCTGGGTTTT
>JARQOD010012284.1:0-20277 GCA_033576555.1 Oophaga sylvatica | reverse complement strand
TTTTTAATTAAAAAGTGTTTTTTGTTTTATTTCAAATAAAGAACTTTATTCTGGCTGTGTGGTTACTTACAATATAACTATAGGATTAGCAATGGATAGATGTCTCATAGATGCCTCTCCATTACTTTTTCGTGGGCTTGCAAAGTGTCAGAATTGGAGCATATAGTTGATGCACCTTTTCTGGGCAGCTGCAGGCTGCTAATTTTAGGCTGGTAGGGGCCAATGTCCATGGCCCCTTACCAGCCTGAAAATACTGGCCCCCAGCTGTCTGTTTTAGCAAGGCTGGTTGTCAAAAATGGTGGGGATCCCACAAAGTTTTTTTTTATTATTTATTTAAATAATTAAAAAAATTGAATGGGGACCCCTCTAATCTTAATAATCAACCTTCCTGAAGCTGACAGCTGAGGGTTGCAGTCCCCAGCTGTGAGTTTTGCCTGGCTGGAAGTCAAAAATACAGGATACCCATGTCAACTTTTTTTAAAATTTTTTATTTACAGTGCGGGGGCTGGCTGATGAATACTCCCATCAGGCATTCCTGTTCTCACTGTTAGCGGCAGCAGGTGTTGGCTGATGGGAGCAGTAGTCCCTTCAGCCGACAGCAGTGACTAGAGATAAACTTTATACCTCCGATCACAACTGCGCACTTACGCTGTCTTTTTACAGCGTGGTAACCGCAGCTGTCTTACCGGCAGTGATGCTGTTACCACCGATCAGAAGCGGTGTTTACAGCGCTGTCATGCACATGGATGTTCGGGGCCCCCCAATTCAAGTGAATGGGGTCCGGATCTGGGTACTGTTCTGGTACCTGAATCCAAACTTTTGGTAACTGTTCTGCCAAACTCGCCAGACCCGAACATCCAGGTGTCTGCCCATGTCTATTCATGAGAGATCTGTCTTGCTAAATTAATCTGACTAACTTCTTAAAAGGAATCTGTCATCCTAAATTGGCGGGATATTTAAATGATGGCAGTCAGGTCAGATGGGCGGTGTTTTGTGTACTTGCCTTAACATGTTGTTCGCTGCTGTCTCCATTATTTCTGAGAATTGTAGTCATTGCCCTCCATATAACGCGCCTGCACATTGCAATCTGCGGGCAAAGCATACTGCGCGTGCGCAATTCAAGATTGCAATGCGCAGGCGAGTTATGATGGAGGGCAACGACTACAATTCCCAGAAATAATGGAGACAGCGGTGAACAACATGTTAAGGCAAGTACCCAAAACACCGCCCATCTGACCTGACTGCCATCATTTAAATATCCCGCCAATTTAGGGTGACAGATTCCCTTTAAAGTAGATAAGTTCCAGACTATGGATGTTCGCTATCTTCACTTTTCAAAGGCGCTTGGTACAGGGCAACATAAAAGGTTGATAAATAAAATGAGAGCAATGCGGTGTGACAAAATCACTGGAAAAGTTTTGGAGAAGAAATATGTTCACTGGGGTTTAGCTTCAGTGATCTGAAGTTTGCTCCAGCACTCTAAGTGCTGAGAGTGGTTAATCGCCCATTTTACAGGTTAGGCTTCTTAAGGGTATGCCATACTGAACAATATCGCTAACGGATCGCTAAAAACGTCACTATTAGCGATCCCTTAGCGATGTTTGTTCATGCGGCATCTGCCGCGACGAGCTTCCGCTGTGATCTCGCTCGTCGCTGAATCGTTCCGGACCCTATTTTCTCGTCGGCGCTCCCCTGGGGTAAGTATATATCGCTAGTGTGGCACCTTTCTTAGCGATTTAGCGTACTTTTGTACCACTAAGTCGTTAGAGATCGCTAACGGCGATAGCGCGTTAACTATATCGTAAATGTGGCCGCACTTAGCGATATAAAACACCCGCTAGCGATCGCATAGTATGCGTCTTTATCGCTATCGCTAGCGGATGTTAGTGGGCAGTACCTTTAGTGAACAGCACAAAGCAGGTGGAGACTGTTCACATCTCCTCCCCAGGTGGATTTGAAGGCAATAGACTTCTGAGTCACTCAGTGTATCTGGAGCCGGCAGCTCCAGAGAAGTGTTTCTGTCAATACTGTTGTATCCTGAGAGGGTGGATCCCTGGAGCTGCAGAGACTGCATAGCATTTTATTTTGTTTTCCTATTTTGCTGAAGGGCTTTGTTTATTGTCACTTTACACTGGTTTATGCTGCATGTTTATAATATACCAGTGGAAGTTAAAGAGACAATGTACCTGTGCCTACCTCCGTGTGCAGCCAAGTGAGACGATCTGCTACAGAGGCTACGAGAAAATATGTGTAAATGGGTTAAAAATGGCTCAGTGAGAGGAAGCAAAAGGAACATTTTTGGATTGGTCACACTTATCTGTGAAGTACCAATGAGGTCAGTATTGGGCACTTTTCTTTTTAACATATTTATTGACCCTGTAGCGTGCATCCAGAGTAGAATTTCAATACTTACAAAATATACTAAACTCTGCAAGTTAATCAACATAGAGGAGAATAATTTAATATTGCAGGGATTTATGTAAGCTGGAAGAGCTTGGGTTGAGAAATACCAATTTATATTTTAATGTAAAGAAATGTAAGGTCATAAACTTTGACAGAGGAAATAAAATGTACAATTATGTACTAAATAGTAAAACACTGGAAAACTGTCACTTAAATCATATGGGCGTATGAGTGAATTAGAAGCTAAAACTCAGTGTCAGGCTGCGATTGCAATGGCAAATAAAATCATGGGATTAAATTAAAAGAGGCATATATGTTCATGACAAGAACAACATTTTTGCGTCTATACTAAAAGGTAAATAGCAGTTTATATTGTTTTTCCGTGTTAGCCAGAAAAAATAACTGCCTCTCCATTTCTCAGAGGAGATAAATGAACCCTTGCAGGCGCATCCTACGTCACGTGCGTCAATGCATCAATAACAGAACAATCATACAATTTATTATGAAAAATGTACTGTAGCAGTCTCTGCTGCCTCAGTTATTTGTTGTAGACCTAGTGCTGGCACAAGCAGGGTAGTGTTGACCTGCAGGTATCGCAGAGTGTTTTTTCATCATGATTATGACGGTATGTAGCATTTGAAGTGCCTTGATGATCAATAACGACACACTACTCTATGGATTTAAAATTTTTGAAATAAAGAACTAATATTATCCTATTTGGATTAATCTGGACAAACTCACGTTTTTTTCCAACTGATCACCAACTTGCAACGTCTTCTGCTCCAGGCTCTCCAAAATCTAAAGTTGTAAGCTTAAGCGAGCTAGTGAGTTCCCTTTTTACCGTTTGGTATTTTTCCTGCATCAACAATTGGTGTAAACCTACAGTGACTCTGGCACAATGTATTGGGTCTGCAGGGCACAAAGAGGAGTTACTTGGTCAGTAGTCAGCAGGTTTTGCCTGGCTGGTTATCAAAATACAGGGGAACCCACACCATTTATTTTTAAATTATTGATTTTCACCGTCAATCAGAAGCGGTGTTTGCCGCGCTGTCATGTACATGACAACGTTGCAAACACTGGATGTTCGGGCCCCCATTCAAGTGAATGGGATTCAGGTTCGGGTCAGGGTACTGTTCTGGTACCAAGTCTAGATCTTTTTGTAACTGTTTGGCCAAACCCGCCGGACCCGAATATCCAGGTGTCTGCCCATCGCTACTCATTTGTTCATTTTTATCACCCTGCTGTGATGGTTGGTCATCATGGCCATCTCCATCATCATTATCATTTCCACTGTCAATAATGTACCCTGACCGTATGCTCTGTGTCCCCCTCTACAATCACTTGTTGCTCTCCCACCTCCTCTTATACCTTTTCCTTCTCATCCAAATCCTGCAGCATGTAGCATAGACCGTGATGTCCCAAACAGACACAGGTTGACTATGAACATGTGTAAGTTTTTATTCATTACCTTTTGCTTTCCTATTTTTTTCTATCCTCAAGCTGATATATTTCTGAAAGAAATGTTGCACAATAAATTCAGGACATATACCATGCAGCGAGGCTGCGTTACTTTACCACCATAAGGGAGCCAGAATGTTACTGGCCTTTGATCAAGATAATCACAGCTGCAGTTGTACAATCAGATTTAGACCATTTTCTATATATATGTGTATTTATCTGTGTGCACAATCCTCTTTTCCCAAGGCTGTAAAATCCTAAAATGGCCACTGCTTGGTTTGCCTTCATCTGCGATGGTCCCTCCTGACTGGCTGCAATAGACCATATGATGTGATATCTGCAAAGCATTATGGTGAAGGCCTCATGATTTCATGAGTCTATGTTTAACATTTTTAATATGATTCAGCACTGTAGTTGTACACAATAATTAGGTTCAGGCCATTTTTATCCTTCTGTTTAATAAATTGTGCATTCTGATCTCCTATCCATAACCTGTAAAATCCTAAAATAGTGAAGCTTGGCAAGTCCTCATCTTCTTTAGTGACTGTGACACTCCCCACCAATTGTATGTGCTAGACTACTGTATGTGAGTTGATACCTGCAAGGCATCAAGGGTAAACCTGCAAGACCTTGCCTAATGCCATTTGCTCACCCTCTTGCTGCTGCAGTCTTCAGCAATGTGTGAAATATTACTATAATTTTTTGCGAAACTATTGAATCGCAAATTGCTTGCATTTGCGAGGATGAGAGAATATCAGGAAATTGACTCAAGGTTTACTTGCAGCAGAGATTGATCAACTCATCTACAGTCATGGCCAAAAGTTTTGAGAATGACACAAATATTAATTTTTACAAAGTCTACTGCTTCACTTTTTCTAATGGCAATTTGCATATACTCCATAATGTTATAAAGAGTGATCAGCTTAACAGCAATTACTTGCAAAGTCAATATTTGGCTAGAAAATGAGCTTTATCCCCCAAAACACATTTCACATCATTGCAGCCCTGCCTTAAAAGGACCAGCTAACCTCTTTTCAGTGATTGCTCCATTAAACAGGTGTGGGTGTTGATGAGGACATGGCTGGAGATCAATCTGTCATGATTAAGTAAGAATGACACCACTGGACACTTTAAAAGGAGGCTGGTGCTTGGCATCATTGTTTCTCTTCTGTTAACCATGGTTATCTCTAAAGAAACAAGTGCAGTCATCATTGCAATGCACAAAAATGGCCTAACAGGGAAGAGTATCGCAGCTAGAAAGATTGCACCTCAGTCAACAATCTATCGCATCATCAAGAACTTCAAGGAGAGAGGTTCCATTGTTGCCAAAAAGGCTCCAGGGCGCCCAAGAAAGACCAGCAAGCGCCAGGACCGTCTCTTAAAAGTGTTTCAGCTGCGGGATCGGGCTACCAGCAGTGCAGAGCTTGCTCAGGAATGGCAGCAGGCAGGTGTGAGTGCATCTGCACGCACTGTGAGGCGGAGACTCTTGGAGTAAGGCCTGGTCTCAAGGAGGGCAGCAAAGAAGCCACTTCTCTCCAGAAGAAACATCATGGACAGACTGATATTCTGCAAAATGTACAGGCAGTGGACTGCTGAGGACTGGGGTAAAGTTATTTTCTCTGATGATTCCCCTTTTTGATTGTTTGGGACATCAGGAAAATGCCTCATTCGGAGAAGACAAGGTGAGCGCTACCATCAGTCTTGTCTCATGCCAACTGTTAAGCATCCTGAAAACATTAATGTGTGGGGTTGCTTCTCAGCCAAGGGAATCGGCTCTCTCACAGTCTTGCCTAAAAACACAGCCATGAATAAAGAATGGTACCAGAATGTCCTCCAAGAACAACTTCTCCCAACCCTCTAAGAGCAGTTTGGCGTTCAACAATGCCTTTTCCAGCATGATGGAGTACCTTGCCATAAAGCAAAGGTGATAACTAGAGTTGAGCGATACTTTCCGATATCCTAAAGTATCGGAATCGGAATGGTATCGCCGATATCACTAAAAAATCGGCGATACCCGATACCGATACCGGAAGTCCCATGTAAGTCTATGGGAACAAAATATCGCAACTAAAAAAACCCCATTCTTTCCTTGTAAACACTAAATATACACACATAGAATACATATATATATATATATATATACATGTCATTGTGACATATATTTATACATATATGTATAGTTTATACACTTCTACATAGTAAAATATCCTTTGATTCAATTGCCGGGTAAAGCCGGCTTCAGTGAAAAGACAGAAGCACCCGACATGAAATGACACTTGGTGTACATAGGGTTAACCATGTCTTTTCATGTCGTTTGCTATCTGATTTGCACAAACAATTAAATCAGACTATGTGTGCAAAATTTCACACCTGTAGGGGTTAATTAAAGGTGTAAATTCGTTGTAAAAAAAAACGGACTTTTTTGCTACGAATTTACACCTTTAATTAACCCCTACAGGTGTGAAATTTTGCACACATAGTCTGATTTAATTGTTTGTGCAAATTAGATAGCAAAGGACATGAAAAGACATGGTTAACCCTATGTACACCAAGTGTCATTTCATGTCGGGTTCTGCATTTTCACAAAAGCCGGCAATTGAATTAGCGGCTATTATACTATGTAGAAGTGTATGAACTACAAATATAAATATATATATATATGTGTCACAAATTCAATGACATGTATATATATATATATGAGGTGTAAAATTGCTGAAAAAAAATGCGTGGGGTCCCGCCCTATTTTCGCAACCAGACAGACAAAGCCAGTGAGTGGGGGCAGATAATAATAGCCCAGAGAGGGACCATTATTTTTGGCCCCCCCCCGGCTACTTAACATCTGCCCCAGACACCCCAGAAAGGGCAAATCTCTAATTAGATTTGCCCTTTCTGGCACTTTGCCCGTCTATTCCCATTGCCCTGTAGCGGTGGTGAATGGGTTAATAAGGGGTTAAAATGACCTTGCAATTGAAAGGTCACTTTAAGCCAGGTTAATAATTGAGAGCTGTCAATTAGACAATTATCAATTATTATTCCTATTGTATGAAAGAAAAATCAAACACACACACTTTAATAAAAAGAAGTTTAATGAAATAATCACACAGTTTTTGACCATATTTTATTTACCTGCTAAAACCATTTCCTGTAATAAAAATAAAATAAAAAAGCAAAATTATTCTTACCTATCCCATGCACAGTCAGGTCCCACGGTGTAATCCTTCAGAAAGGGTTAATGTTTACTGCAGGGACCGCAGCTAATGCTGCAGCCTCACAGTAAACCCCAAATGAATGAGTTCCTCTCCTGCCTGACAGGAGAGTAAAGGCTGGGTGTCACATAACGATACACCAGCGATCCCGACAACGATATGCACTTGTCAGGATCGCTGGTGTATCGCTACATGATCGCTGCTGAGCTGCCAAACAGGCAGCTCAGGCAGCGATCTGGGACAGCGACACTGCGGGTAACATCGCTTAAGGGCCCGTCTCACATAGCGATATCGCTACCGAGATCGCTGCTGAGTCACTAGTTTTGTGACGCAGCAGCGAGCTCACCAGCGATATCGCTGTGTGGTGACATTCAGCGACGATCAGCCCCCCTGCCGGGTATCGCTGATCGTCGCAGAAATGTCAGGACCTTTTTTGATCGCTGGTTTCCCTCTGACAGGCACGCATCGCTGCGTGTGACAGGCGGGAGACCAGCGATCCGCTGGTAACCAAGGTACACAGCGGGTTTCCAGGCACCGCGCAGCGCTTGGAAACCCGCTGTGTACCTTGGATACCAGCTCCCTGCATCAGGGCGCTGGTATCCAAGGTACACAGCGGGTTTCTAGGCACAGCCCCGCGCCTGGAAACCCGCTGTGTACCTTGGTTACCAGCGGATCGCTGGTCTCCCGCCTGTCACACGCAGCGATGTGTGCCTGTCAGCGGGAAACCAGCGATCAAAAAAAGGTCCTGACATTTCAGCGACGATCAGCGATACCCGGCAGGGGGGCTGATCGTCGCTGAATGTCACACACAGCGATATCGCTGGTGAGCTCGCTGCTGCGTCACAAAACTAGTGACTCAGCAGCGATCTCGGTAGCGATATCGCTATGTGAGACGGGCCCTTAAGTGGAAAGCTTAATTGATTGCTTTCCACTTTCACTTCAGGTCAGCCAGGGACACAATCAGTGACGTCAGAGGGAACTGATTAACAAAAATAGGGGTTCCCTTCGAAAAAAAAAATGGCGTGGGGTCCCCCCTATTTTTGTTAACCAGCCAGATGAAGCAGACCGCTGAGGCCTGGATTTTCAGGCTGTTAAGGAGCCAAGATCCATGGACCTTGCCAGCCTGATAATACTAGGCCACAGCAGTCTGCATATCTTGGCTGATTAACAAAAATAGGGGATCCCCTCGAAAAAAATTGGCGTGGGGTCCCCCTATTTTTGTTAACCAGCCAGATGAAGCAGACCGCTGAGGCCTGGATTTTCAGGCTGTTAAGGAGCCAAGATCCATGGACCTTGCCAGCCTGATAATACCAGGCCACAGCAGTCTGCATATCTTGGCTGATTAACAAAAATAGGGGATCCCCTCGAAAAATATTGGCGTGGGGTCCCCCCTATTTTTGTTAACCAGCCAGATGAAGCAGACCGCTGAGGCCTGGTTTTTCAGGCTGGTAAGGATCCAATATCCATGGACCTTGCAAGCCTGATAATACCAGGCCACAGCAGTCTGCTTAGCTTGGCTGGTTAACAAAAATAGGGGATCCCCTCGAAAAAAAAAACGGCGTGGGGATCCCCCCTATTTTTGTTAACCAGCCAAGTAAAATGCAGACTGCTGCGGCCTGGTATTAAAAGACTGTCAAGGCCCATGGATTTTGGCCCTCAACAGCCTGATAATACCAGGCTACAGCAGCCCCACATTTGGCGCATCAAAAGATGTGCCAATTGTGGCACTTTACCCGGCTCTTCCCACTTGCCCTGTAGCGGTGGCAAGCGGGGTAATAAGGGGTTAATGTCACCGTTGATTGCACGGTGACAATAAGCCCGGTTAATAATGGATAGGCGTCAATAAGACACCGATCCATTATTAATCCCAAAGTTATTAAATGCATAAAAAAAAGACAAAGCAAGAAAAAAGTATTTTAATGAAATAAAAGAGACAACACAGTTTTCATTAATTTTATTACTCTCTCATTCCTGCGACGCCATCGATCTCCTGTAAAAAAAAAAAAAAACAAACCAACAGTATACCACCTGTCCGACGCAGTCCAGAACGACAGTCCCACGACGATCCAGCTGTGCTACATCGCAATGACAGGCAGAGCCTGTCATCGCGACGCAGCACAGCTGATTACCTGCTTCCCCGGCGGTGACGTCATCGGACTGACTGCTTTACGGCCGGGATTACCCAGCAGTCACTGCAGTTATCGCGAGAAACTGCATGTGACCGCCGGGGAAAGAAGATTGCGGCCATGAAGCAGTGCAGGACGTGACCGCCGGAGATCTTCTGCCAGGTAAGTGCCGCTGACTCCTGACAGACCCGACCGACGGACACTGACAGTGACAGTGACAATCCCGATTCCGGTATCCGATAAGACGAAAATATCGGAACTCGGAATCGGAATTCCGATACAGCCAATATCGGCCGATACCCGATATTTGCAGTATCGGAATGCTCAACACTAGTGATAACTAAATGGCTCAGGGAACAAAACATAGAGATTTTGGGTTCATGGCCTGGAAACTCCCCTGATCTTAATCCCATTGAGAACTTTTGGTCAATCATCAAGAGACGGGTGGACAAACAAAAACCTAAATATTCTGACAAAATGAAAGCATTGATTGTGCAAGAATGGACTGCTATCAGTCAGGATTTGGTCCAGAAGTTGATTGAGAGCATGCCAGGGAGAATTGCAGAGGTCCTGAAGAAGAAGGGTGTAACGAATGGAAGCGGAGGCAGAGGTGGTGAAGTTCACATTCGTTTTTATTTTTTAATGTGGAACCTCGAGACCGCGGTCCGGGGGCTCCGAAGGGGGCGTGACTAGTGAGCCCCAGGTACCCGTAGTAAGGCCCCTCGAACAGGACCAGAATGGAATACCCGGAGGACACAGGTGCTACCTCCAGTTAGACCCCGGACACGTGGCAGCTGTCCCAGAGGGACCAAAAGGGTAACAGGTATTTACAGAGTCCGTGGAGGGTTCTTGACGGAGAAGGGTAAGGTCCTGGTCCAGAACAGATGGTAGTAGGCTGGCTCCAGTGACCTTGTCACGGTCCACGGGTACGGATGGCTGATGGCGGAACGGGATGACACTTGCGCCAGTAATAGCCGAGATTGTCCAGGTTAGCCAGATACGGGTTAGCAATGATCTGAGGAGACAAACAGTATCAGCGAAGCACAGAGACTGCAGACGCAGCGCAGACAGATCAGGAACAGAACCGGATGTAGCAATGATAGAACACGTTGCTCCGGCACTCCCCTAATGGTGGAGTGACCAGATATAGTACTGAGTGCGCAGCCATTGGTTAATTAGCTATTTCAAAAAATGCACGCTGCCCCTTTAAGAGAGACGGTGGGCGCGGCCTCGCGTCCTAAGCAGACTATCTGGAGGCCTGCCAGCAGCGTGCCAGGAAGTGGAGGAGGACACAGGACGCCGAGGAGCAGATGGGACAGGAGACCCCAGCCCGTGTGCAGACTGCTGCAGAGGGACAACTAGAGGAACAGGTGAGTGAGCAGAACGGAGTGCAGAGCCTGAGCTGGGACCGCGTGTAACAGTATCCCCCTCTTTACTCCCCCTCTTTTTCAAGCCTGCGTGAAATCTTTTAAGAAGAAGAGAAGCCTGGATGTTCTTTTTAGGCTCCCAAGGTCTCTCCTCAGGACCAAAACCCTTCCAGTCCACCAGGTAATAGATCGTACCTCTTACTCTCTTAGAGGCCAAGATATGTTTTACCTCAAAAACATCATCCTCAGAGACCGGATCAGGAGCGGTACCCGCGTCCTTAAAGAAGGATCTCAACACTACTGGTTTGAGGAGGGAAACATGAAAGGAGTTAGGTACTCGTAGAGAATTAGGCAATTTCAGTTTATAAGAGACCGGGTTGATTTGTCTCAAGACTTCAAAGGGACCAATGAAACGGGGACCCAATTTGTACGATGGTAACTTCAGACGGATGTACTTGGAGGAGAGCCATACCTTGTCTCCTGGACGAAAGATGGGAGCCTCCAAACGTCTTTTGTCCGCATGCGTTTTCATACGTTGAGAAGCTTTCTCCAAAGCCAACCTGGTCTCTCTCCAAATGTCCGAGAAATTCTTAGACAAGGTATCGACTGCCGGAACATCAGACAATCCCGAGACAGGAAGAGGAATTCCGGGTTGCAGTCCAAACACAATCTGAAAGGGAGACTTTCCAGAAGATTCACTTACTTGGTTGTTGTACTAGAATTCCTCCCAGGGCGGTAATTCTACCCAGTCATTATGATGAGCGTTGACGAAGTGACGCAGGTATCCAGCCAGGATTTGATTGATCCTCTCCACTTGCCCATTAGACTGGGATGATATGCAGAAGAAAAATCTAGTTCAATTTTTACCATTTTACAGAGTCCTCTCCAGAACTTAGAGGTGAACTGGACGCCCCTGTCGGACACGATGTGGAGAGGAAATCCATGTAGATGGAAGATGTGCTGAATGAAGTGAGTGGCCAGCTCTGGAGCAGACAGGAGGCCAGATAGCGGAACGAAGTGGGCCATTTTAGAGAAGCGGTCCACCACAACCCATACCACTGAGCAGCCAGAAGAAATGGGAAGATCCGTGATGAAATCCATTGCGATGTGCTGCCAGGGAGCGGACGGAATCGGAAGAGGCAGAAGCCTGCCGGCTGGTAGATGTTTAACAGTTTTGTTATGGGCACATGAAGGACAGGCTGCGACGAACTCCTGGATATCCTTGCCCATGGTAGGCCACCAGTAATAACGGGAAATGAGTTGCTGCGTCTTTCTCTGACCAGCATGGCCAGCCAACTTAGAAGAATGACCCCAGCGCAGAACACGACTACGATCAGAGGCGGACACAAAAGTCTTCCCAGGAGGAAGCCGGGCCAGATCAGTGGAGGCAACAGAGACTAACTTAGAAGGTTCAATAATGTGCTGAGGTTCCTCCTCCAGTTCAGGAGGCAAGAAGGCTCTAGAGAGTGCGCCTGCCTTGATGTTCTTGTCAGCTGGACGGAAATGAAGTACAAAATTGAAATGGGCAAAAAATAATGCCCAACGGGCCTGACGGGGATTCAGTCTTAAAGCAGATTGGAGATAGGCAAGGTTTTTATGGTCGGTGAATATGATTACCTGGTGATGAGCTCCTTCAAGAAGATGTCTCCATTCTTGCAGAGCCAATTTGATGGCCAACAGTTCGCGATCACCGACAGAGTAGTTCCTTTCTGCAGGAGAAAAAACCTTGGAAAAAAAACACACCGAGATCATCCGCCCGGTAGACGACTTCTGGGTCAGAACTGCTCCTGCACCTATGGAAGAAGCGTCAACTTCAAGAAAAAATTGCTCACTTGAATTAGGACGATGGAGAACGGGTGCGGAAGCGAAGGCTTTTTTGAGAGAAACAAAGGCCTCTTCTGCCTCGGAGGACCATTCCTTAGAGTTTACACCTTTCCGGGTTAAGACTGTGATTGGAGCCACTCAGGTGGAAAAGTGTGGAATAAATTGCCGATAGTAATTGGCGAACCCGAGGAACCTTTGTATGGCTTTTAGCCCAGACGGACGAGGCCAGTTGAGAACTGCAGACAACTTCTCCGGATCCATCTTTAATCCTGTGGAAGATACAATGTACCCAAGGAAAGGCAAATAAGACTGCTCAAAGAGGCATTTATCATATTTGGCATATAGCCTGTTCTCTCTCAGTCTTTGTAAGACCAGGCGTACTTGCCTCCGGTGTGACGTCAAGTCAGCAGAAAAAATCAAAATATCGTCCAGGTAAACCACGACACAAGTATAGAACAAGTCCCTGAAAAGGTCATTAACAAATTCCTGAAAAACCGCAGGTGCATTGCTTAGGCCGAATGGCATTACCAGGTATTCATAGTGGCCGTCACGGGTGTTGAAGGCTGTTTTCCATTCGTCCCCCTCTCTGACTCGGATCAGGTTGTAGGCCCCTCTGAGGTCCAATTTGGTGAAGATCTTGGCCCCTCGGAGATGATCAAACAGCTCTGAAATAAGAGGTAATGGATACCTGTTTTATACCGTGATTTGATTTAGACCCCGATAGTCAATGCAGGGCCGCAAGGATCCATCCTTTTTCTTCACAAAGAAGAATTCAGCTCCTGCCGGTGACGATGACTTTCGGATAAATCCTCTAGCCAGATTCTCTTGGATGTAGTCCGACATGGCCTGAGTCTCTGCCTGTGAAAGGGGATAAACTCTCCCGCGAGGAGGAGATGCTCCAGGAAGAAGCTCTATCTGACAGTCATACGACCTGTGTGGAGGTAGTCTCTCAGCCTCCTTTTTCCCAAACACGTCAGAGAAGGACCAATAGACGGAAGGCAACCCTGGCAGGGTATCAGGCTGGACTGAAGGCGAAACAGGTTGAATCCGGGTTAAGCAACGATTCATGCAGGTATCTCCCCAATGCAGAACTTCTCCAGTTTTCCAATTAAGGACTGGTTCATGCATCTGGAGCCAAGGTAAACCTAAAAGCATGGGATGGGATAAACCGGGATATACATAAAATCGCATTCATTCAGTATGCATTAGACCTACCCGGAGTTCCACCAACTCGGTTTGAAACTGGACGGGCTCGGTCAGCGGTTTGCCATCCACGGCGGACACCTGTAACGGATCAGGAAGACGCTGGACTGGTAAGCGGTAATGATCCACAACCGCCTGCTGGATGAAGTTCCCTGCAGCTCCAGAATCCAGTAGACAATGTTCGGAGAATTTTATTGCTCCATAGACACGGAGACTGAGATGTGTAAAGAGGGAGAGGACTGTTCTCTACCTAGGTTGGCCCCTCCTAACCGGACCTAGGCACTGGAGTTTCCCGACTTTTTAGGACAGAAATGGATCAAATGTTCAGAACTACCGCAGTAGTAACAACTTCCCTCCTTGCGATGTGCCTCCCGGTGGCGGGTGGCCAAACTTACATGGTCCACCTCCATGGCCTCGGAGGCGGAGGGCGAAGTACCTGTTTTGTACTAACTAGAGTCCAGGTGATAGGACCTTTTGTCCCGCTTGATCTCCATGGAGCGCTCCTGAAAACGCAGGTCAATTCGGGTTGCCAAGGATATTAGCTCTTCCAAGAGGGTAGGTCTGTCAAGTCCCGCTAGCTCATCCTTGATTCTTCCGGATAGGCCTTCCCAGAAGTTAGCAACCAGGGCCTCATTGTTCCACGATAATTCAGACGAGAGGGTGCGGAATTTAACAGCATACTGAGCTACCGTGAGAGTACCTTGGCGCAGGCGGAGCAGAGCTGAGGCAGTCGAAGTGGTGCGACCAGGTTCATCGAAAGTCCTGCGAAAAGCCTCTAGGAAAGATTGAAGATCGTTAACCAGAAGATCCCCTCTCTCCCATAGCGGGTTTAGCCAGGCGAGGGCCTCTCCTCCCAGGTGTGACATGATGAAGCCCACCTTGGCTCGGTCAGAAGCAAACATATGCCCCAAGATTTCGAAGTGTAGAGTGCACTGATTGAGGAAACCCCGACACAGAGTAGGGTCACCCTGGAAATGGGTAGGAGCCGCCAGACGGGACCTTGACTTGCCATGGGAACTGGTACCTGATTATTGATAGAAGAGTCAGGTGCAGACGAGGACCCTAAGGAATAGATGCGGGTAGACAAGCTGCGTAGATAAGTTGTGATCTTGTCCTGTTGAACTCCCAAACGGGTCACCTCCTGGCACAGATCCGTGGTCGGAGATCTCTGGGATCCAGCGGGTTCATGGCCGGAGCAATCTGTAACGAATGGAAGCGGAGGCAGAGGTGGTTAAGTTCACATTCGTTTTTATTTTTTAATGTGGAACCTCGAGACCGCGGTCCGGGGGGCTCCGAAGGGGGCGTGACTAGTGAGCCCCAGGTACCCGTAGTAAGGCCCCTCGAACAGGACCAGAATGGAATACCCGGAGGACACAGGTGCTACCTCCAGTTAGACCCCGGACACGTGGCAGCTGTCCCAGAGGGACCAAAAGGGTAACAGGTATTTACAGAGTCCGTGGAGGGTTCTTGACGGAGAAGGGTAAGGTCCTGGTCCAGAACGGATGGTAGTAGGCTGGCTCCAGTGACCTTGTCACGATCCACGGGTACGGATGGCTGATGGCGGAACGGGATGACACTTGCGCCAGTAATAGCCGAGATTGTCCAGGTTAGCCAGATACGGGTTAGCAATGATCTGAGGAGACAAACAGTATCAGCGAAGCACAGAGACTGCAGACGCAGCGCAGACAGATCAGGAACAGAACCGGATGTAGCAATGATAGAACACGTTGCTCCGGCACTCCCCTAATGGTGGAGTGACCAGATATAGTACTGAGTGCGCAGCCATTGGTTAATTAGTTATTTCAAAAATGCACTCTGCCCATTTAAGAGAGACGGTGGGCGCGGCCTCGCGTCCTAAGCAGACTATCTGGAGGCCTCCACTTCCTGCCAGCAGCGTGCCAGGAAGTGGAGGAGGACACAGGACGCCGAGGAGCAGATGGGACAGGAGACCCCAGCCCGTGCGCAGACTGCTGCAGAGGGACAGCTAGAGGAACAGGTGAGTGAGCAGAACGGAGTGCAGAGCCAGCGCTGGGACCGCGTGTAACAAAGGGTCAACACTGCAAATATTGACTTGCTGCATTAACTCATTCTAACTGTCAATATAAGCTTTTGTTACTCATATGTTTGCAATTATTATATTTCTGTCTGTGATAAAAACATCTGTCAAACACACATAAAAACCAGAAGGCAGCAGATCATGTGAAAATATAATATTTGTGTCATTCTCAAAAACTTTTGGCCATGACTGTATTTTCAGTACCATTTTCATTCTTTACGAAGAGTTACTTTTAGATTTGTACTCGTTTTCAAACCTTAAGTACAGTTAAGGTTAATGCTAAGGATTGGTTTAGGGCTAACATTAGACTTAGGGCTAGGGTTTGATTTATTGTAAGGCTCAAATCATAAACTATAATTACATTTACATTTTCATAAAATTACAGGAAATGTACTTGGGGATCAGGAGCTTAATACTGGACTGGTGGAAGTAACTCAGAAGGTGCTAATGGTACTTGTACTAAGGTATGCAAAATACTTGTCTTAAACATCACTGACAAATGCTTCAAAGACACAGTATTTACTGCGGATTGTGACACAAATTAATAAATGTGCTCACCTTAAACATACGATATTTCTTAAAACTTTCTTTTCTTAATAGACATTGTAATATTATCCCACAATATGTATACTGCTAGCAGTTACCACATAAAATCTCCAAAAACATTGAGGTATAAAATAAATTTTTAAGCACTTTTCTTGCTATATACAATATGTTATAAAAGTTATGAAAGTTATGAAAGGGTAGATCAGTTTGCTAGTTACAATACATTTAATAAGAATATTAAAACTAAAGAAGCAATACCAACAGACCTTAAAACATACCGCTGCTACTTTACCTGTTTTCTATTGTGTGAAAACTCGGTTCATTTTGCTCAGTTAAGTGTTTTCAAAGGATGCTATTTTAGATAGAAAATTGGTTGCTGTGCAAATCTTGCTTCTGAAAGCAAAACTACTATACAGAGAAACATTTACATTTGATTGCTTCACTTACTGCTTTTAGCTTATTTGTTGTAAGGTTTTTACTTTCCTGTATCCAAACATGATGTCCTAGATATGTTTTAGCATTATACTGTACATTGTCACCTCATAAGCACAACTGAAAGATAAAGATAAATACCAAAATGTATAGTAGGAAAAACTACATTGGATGCAACCTTAAAATAATGATATTATGCAAAAAATATAGGAAATGAATGTACATTGCCTATATAATGAATGTTTGCAGTTCTGAAAATGAATTGTTAAAGTGAACCTGACAGATGATGCATGCTGCCAAGCCTGCATGTATCAGGCACTGGTTGTATGATCTCAGCCAGGTATGTTTGACTCTGAAAACTGAAGAGTTTCAGAGAAAAACATACAGGTGCTCATCCAAAAACTGGAATATCATCAAAAAGTTAATTTCAGTTCTTCAATACAAAAAATGAAACTCATATATTGTATAGAGTCATTACAAACATAGTGATCTATTTCAAGTGTTCTTCATCTGCTGGTGTAGGTCCAATGTGTTTTATCAAGACCAAAGTCAGCACAGTTATCTACCAGGAAATTTTAGAGCACTTCATGCTCCCCTCTGTCGACAAGCTTTTTGGAGATGGAAATTTCATTCTCCAGCAGGAATTGACACCTGTCAACACTGCCAAAAGTACCAATACCTGCTTTAAAAACAACAGTATAACTCTGCTTAATTTGCCAGCAAACCCCATATCAAATCTATAAGAGAAACAGCAAGTAGTCAGCTCACCTGAATCAGGACTTCTCCACTTCCTTTCCTGCACGGAAAATAGGTTGAGCTACTATTTCAGTAGTAAAAAAGAATATTGGATGTAATCCAGCAGGAACAAGGATTATATAAAAATACTATTTAATAATTCATCATTAAAATGTTAATCTGGTAACCACATGGTAGAAAAATGTAGTATAAACTACAGCACAATGCACATAATGCAGCGTTTTACCAATACGTTTCGACAAACGTCTTAATCATGGCATGCATGAGTGAGCAATGTATGATTCTTCTATTTCACTCATGGAGGTTGCCCCAGCTGATCTCAATCAGGTGAATTGCCTCCGGAGCAACATCTAAGCCAGCTGCACCATTATACATTTCTCTTTTCAAAAGCGAAAATAGAAATATAATTCATACAGTGGGTTAGGAAAGTATTTAGACCCCTTTAAACTTTTCACTCTTTGCTTCATTGCAGCCATTGATAAATGCGAAAAAGTTATTTTTTTCTCTTTTAATACTATCTGAACCCACTGTATTATTGGCCCCATAAGATGCTCCATATATAATTGGCCCCAAATAATGCTTCATATATAATTGGCCCCATAAGCTGCTTCATATGTAATTGGCTCATATACTGCTCCATATGTAACTGGCCTCATAAGATGCTCCAAATATTAAAAAACATAAATAAAAAAATGAAAATACTCACCCTTTCTCTCTGGTCCTCAGGATTGTCGTCTTTCAGCTCTCTGCACTGTGACTGCTTATTAGGGTTCTAGGAAGCAAACCCAGAAGTGGACCCTCTGGATCACGGCTCCAGAGCTCCCGAGGGCGAGTGGCCCAGGTGGATCCACCCCTATGCAGGGAGCATTAGAGGCAGGCCCGAAGGAGATGGAACCACAACTGCTGGAGCCAAAGAGGCGACTTAGAGCAACACCACAAAGATAACGAGGGGAGTACCGTGTACTGATAAGGGCTGGGAGGTACCAGGAACTGAGGGAGAGAGGTGGAACCAGGAGGACTGATGATCGGCAGTGGCACGTAGCTGTAAGATAGAGAGAGAGGGATGGTAACAACAATGAGAGAGGGAAAAGGTGGGCACGGCTAAGACACTGGCGGGCAAGCGCAGATGAGACACAGGACAGGTGGGTACGGATGAGACACAGGACGGACAAGCACGGATGAGCCACAGGACTGGCAGGCACAAATAAGACACAGGACTGGCAGGCTCGAGTGACCCAGGACTGGTAGACACGAAAGAGACAGAGGGCTGGCACCCACGAGTGAGACACAGGACTGGCTGACCCAAGGGAGACCCAGAGCTGGCAGACATGAGTGAGACAGAGGTGCAGGGCAGGCAGGTATGGCAAAGATGCAGGGCCTGAGGATCAGATCGGACACTAGCAAAGAATGCTAGCGCCAGAGCATAGACAACAGGCATCTTACCTGGGGAGACGCCACTCAGAAATACCCGGTGGGCGCCGCCATGATGTAGCAGAGCCGCCAGGTCACGACCTCCCAGGAAGCCTAGCGACGGAAAAGGCACAACTGCGCATGCGTAGACCGCAGACACACTGCCAGCCTGAGAAGTCAGGCTGAGAGCGGCGAGGATCCCCGTTGGGAGCGTGCTGGAGCACGGAGCCAGCACCCGAGGCCGTGACAGTATCCCCTCCCTTACTCACCCTCTTTTTAAGGCTGGAGAGAAACCTCCTCATGATATGCAGAGTGTTAATGTTCTCCCTGAGGCTCCCATGATGTCTCCTCCGGGCCAAATCCCTTCCAATCGATTAGGAAGAAGGTCCTTCCCCTAACTGTCCTCATAGCCAGAATATCCTTTACATCAAAGTTATCCTCAGAAGAGCTGGGTTGAGGGGAGCGTTAGGGAGATGGGTGAAAGTGATTAAAAACCGCAGGTTTGAGTAGCGACACATGTAAAGTATTGGGGATTCGCAGCGAAGCAGGCAATCTCAATTCATAGGCTGTCATTGATGTGACTTAAGATCTCAAAGGGACCAATGTAGCATAGACCTAATTTATGGGAGGGGATCTTAAGTCTGATAAAGTGTGAGTATAGCCAGACCTTATCGTCTGGAAGATAAGGAGGGGCATCTAGACGTCTCTTGTCGGCATACCTCTTCATCCTGCTGCTGGCTCTGACAAGAGCCACTTTAGTCTGCCCCCAAATCTTAGAGAAATCCAAGGACAGAGAGTCCGCTGCCGGTATGCCCGAGGCAGGGGAAACGGGAAGAGGGATTTCGGGATGCTGCGCATAAACTGCGAAAAAAGGAGACTTGGAGGAGGACTCACTAGGATGATTGTTGTAGGCGAACTTCGCCCATGGGAGAAGAGAGACCCAATCATTCTGGTGAGCAATCGAGAAATGCCGGAGGTAGGATGCTAGTACCTGATTGACTCGCTCCACTTGACCGTTCGACTGCGGGTGAAATGCTGAGGAGAAGGCTAGGGTTACCTTCATTAATCCGCAGAGAGCTCTCCAGAAACGGGAGGTGAAATGAACCCCTTGGTCCGACACAATATGCTGTGGGAAGCCGTGAAGTCGGAAAACATGTGCAAAATTTTTTTCGCCAACTCAGGAGCAGAAGGCAAGGCTGGTAACAGAATGAAGTGGGCCATCTTTGAAAAGCGATCCACAACCACCAGGATAACAGTACAGTTGGAGGAAGGAGGTAAATCAGTGACAAAGTCCATAGCAATATGACTCCAAGGAATCGAAGGCACAGGCAGTGGATGCAGGAGTCCTGAAGGTAGCTGCCTGGGGACTTTGTTTCTGGCACAAGATCAGCAGGAGGCAATAAATTCCAAGACATCTTGACGAAGCGTTGGCCACCAATAATGGCAGGAGATAAGAGAGATGGTCTTCTTGGCTCCGGAATGTCCGGCAA
>JARQOD010012283.1:0-20277 GCA_033576555.1 Oophaga sylvatica | reverse complement strand
CCACTCTATCACACGAGGATTCAGAAGCAGGTTCACAAGGCAACACATCCACGCATTCTTCTCCCTCACGCAAACGCGTAAATTGAATCGCTAATGACTAGAATCATTGAACCGAGGGGACAGGAATCCCACCAAACTGCTTTACATTATCTGACAGACCCTTCCGAAAAAGGGCGCCAAACGTGTCTTCATGGTCAGGCTGCCCCTACGGAATCCTGACAGTAATAAATCGCGTCATCAAGCCCCGATTTAATGCCAACAAGGCTTTTTTCGCTTGATCAGTGACATTGGCTCATCGACAATAAACCCCAAACCGAAAAAATGCACAACACACTAAAACAGGTCCCCAGGTGCGGAAAAAAGCCCATCCGAGGATCGCCGCGCCGGGAGAGAGATGAAAATTTGAACCTCTGCGCTGCTTTCCCTGGGACTTAGTTTTAAAGGCAAAAAACAATTTACAATTATTTTTTGAAATTCTGAAACTTAGCCATCCCCTAAAAACAATCGATGGGAACCTATGTCCACAACAGGCAACCTAGCAGATATGCAGCAATACTCCGAACCTCAGTGGCAAGCGATCCACGGGCCAACAACTTTGCAAACTCCATTGAGAGAAAAAAATCCTCCCAGCACCCAAGAACAAGGGAAAAAAAAAAAATCAACAAAAAAAAAATATCTCTGACACTCTGACAAAGTTTTTTTTTCAAAATTTTTTCCCTTTGCGGTACCAACTTTTAAATTTTGGCCGGTGAACTGTTATTTTCGGTAGCTGAGGAGGCAGGCAAAAAAGGCAATCACCAAGCATTGGAATCTAGAGATTGCAGACCCTGACTAACCACAACAACTAAGGAGCCGTGGAGCGTTCCTACTTGGTCCTAGACCCCTCGTCACAAGCCTGAGAAACTAAGTACACCTAAAGTAAATAAAAGCTACTGCCCCGGAAGAACCCCAAAGATAATAGAAACCCCAAACATGTAATGGGGTTAGAAAGAAAAATACTGACACAGACAGAAAATAGTATTGAGCAAACTTGGGGCCCAAAACTAACTAAATAGAAAAGGATAGGAGGGTACTTCTGCAATCCCAGAAACCCTGAAAAGCACCAACTTACTAATTTTCAAAAACACCTGAGATCACACACCTCTACCCCCCTAAATTAGTTCTCTGGTGTAACAAAATAAAAAACACAGCCACTGAAAAAAACTGGAAAAAGCAAAAGTACAAACACAGTGGCGAACAAACTGAGAGGGCAAAGCCCCCGGGGGACCCGAAGGCCCCCAAGAAGTGCAGGCCAAATGCAAAAATCAAGCACAAAAAAACAAAAAGAAGAAAAACTTAATCTTTAGCAGGAGAGCAACACCACAGCAGGCACAAGGGAAACAGGAATCAAGGATAAGACCAGAACAATTGATCACCGGCAACCCTGATGGGAAGGTGACTCCCCTATATAAGACCAGTCAGTAACACCTGATTCCCAATCCTCACAATCTTCACAATCTTCACTGGACAACCAGTACCGCTTTAACCACCGAGGGAGCCTTGCTCGAACTCATCTCAAGCCCATTCACAACCCCAAGATTGATAGTTTTTACTTTCAACCTCAAGAGCCTTTTGATAAACATTTTGGTTTTTCCTTTCATGCAAAGAGGACAGATTTTTGGCAGTTCCAATCTTGAACACCCATAAAGTTGACCAGAGAAAGCATGGAATTGCAAATCGATCCCTATTTCAAGACTGTCCCTAGCCTTGTTAATGGACATTGCAAAGCCACCCAAGTGGAAACTGTAGCATTTAAAATCAAAAGGTAAATCAGTGGAACGAGTGGAATTCTTGGAATAAAAATGTCCTCCCCTTTGGCAACCTGCTGCGAGCGTGTACTAATCCTATCCTTGTGATAATCTGCTAGCGTGTATCTAACCTACCGTGTTCCGTCTGCTGAGCCGTTTATCTAATCCTATCCTGTGGTTACGTCTGCGAGCTGTGTACCAAACCTATCCGTTATACGTCTCTGAGCTGTATACTAATCCTTTCTTGTGTGATACTCCTTGCTGGCTGTTTCTAACTACCTGTGTTATTCTGTGATGTGTATTAATCCTATCTTGTGGTAGTTTCTGAGCTGTGTACTAATCCATCCTGTGGATACTGTCTGCTGAGCTGGTATCTAACCTATCTTGTGTGATATTGTGTGCGAGCTATGTATCTAATTCTGTCCAGTGGTACTTCATGACGTGTATCTAATCATCCTGTGGGATACTGTCTGCTGAGTGTGTATCTAATCCTATCTCGTGTAATCGGTGCTGAGCTATGTACTAATTCTGCCAGTGTACACGCTCTGGTGTGTACTTTCCTGTCCTATGTGATACGTTTGCTGACTGTGAATTTAATCCGTCCTGTTGTTACGGTCGCGGGCTGAAGTATAATCCTATCCTGTGTGAAAAGTCTGCTGAGCCGTGTACTAATCCTGCCTGTTGTTACGTCTGCTGATGAGTACCTAATCCTTCCTGGTGTGGGTAAGTCTGCTGACCGTGATCTAACCTATCCTGTGTTATGTTTCCTGAGGTGTATCTAATCTTTCCTTGGTTACTGTTTCCGAGCTGTGTATCTAATCCTTCCTATGTATACTGTTGCTGGCCGTGTTCTAATACTGTCGGTGTGTTACTGTTTTCTGAGCTGTGTTTTAATCCTGTCCTGTTGTTTACTGTCTGCTGAGCTGTTATCTTTTATCCTGTTATACGACGCTGAGCTGGTATCTAATCCACCTGTGTGATACAGTTGCTGAGCCGTTATTTAACCTGTCTGGTGTGTTCTGTTTCTGAGCTGTGTATCTAATCCTATCTTGTTGTACTGTCTGCTGAGCTGTGTATCTAATCTTACCTGTGTGATACTGACGCTGAGCTGTGTATCTAACATCTGTGTGATACTGACTGCGGGCTGTGTATTAATCCTATCCTGTTGTTGCTGTGAGCGTGTATCCTAATCCTTCCGTGTGTTACTGTCTGCTGAGCCGTGATCTAATCTTCCTGTGTGTTTTCTGCTGCTGAGCTGTGTATTTAAACCTTTTCCTGTGTGTTTCTGCGCTGACCCGGTATCTAAACCTATCCTGTTTGATACTGTCTGCGACCGGTATCTAATCCTATCCTGTGTGTTACTGTCTCCTGAGCCGTGTATCTAATCTTATCCTGTGTGTTGCGTCTCCTGAGCCGTGTATCTAATCTTATCCTGTGTGTTACTGTCTCCTGAGCCGTGTATCTAATCTATCCTGTGTGTTGGCTGTCTCCTGAGCTGGTATACTAATCCTATCCTGTGTGATCCTGTCTGCTGAGCCGTGTGTCTGATCCTGTCTGGTGTGTTACTGTCTTGCTGAGCCATGTATTTATCCTATTTCAGTATGATACAGTCTGCTGAGCTGTGCATCAATCCTATCCTGTGATACTGTGTGCTTAGCTGTGTATCTAATCCTATCCTGTGTGATACAGTCTGCTGAGGCCGTGCATCTAATCCTATCCTGTGTGATACAGTCTGTGAGCCGTGCATCTAATCCTATCCTGTGTGATTACAGTCTGCTGAGCCGTGTATCTAATCCTATCCTGTGTGATACAGTCTGCTGAGCCGTGCATCAACCTATCCTGTGTGATACAGTCTGCTGACCGTGCATCTAATCCTATCCTGTGTGATACAGTCTGCTGACCGTGCATCTAATCCTATCCTGTGTGATACTGTCTGCGAGCCGTGCATCAATCCTATCCTGTGTGTTATTGTCTGCTGGGCTGTGTGTCGAATCCTATCCTATGTGATACTGACTGCGAGCTGTGTAATCTAATCCTATCCTGTGTGTTACTGTCGCTGACCTGTGTATCTATCCTATCCTCTTGATAGTCTGCTGAGCTGTGTATCTAATTCTATCCTATGTGATAGTCTGCTGAGGCCTGTATCTAATCCTATCCTGTGTGATACTCTCGCTGAGCTGTGATCTAATCATATCCTGTGTGAAACAGTCTGCTGAGCCGGTATCTAATCCTATCCTGTGTGATACTGTGATTTTTATATATATACAGTACAGACCAAAGTTTGCACACACCTTCTCATTTAAAAAGATTTTTCTGTATTTTCATGACTATGAAAATTGTACATTTCACACTGAAGGCATCAAAACAATGAATTAACACATGTGGAATTTATATACTTAACAAAAAAAGTGTGTAACAGCTGAAAATATGTCTTATATTCTAGGTTCCTCAAAGTAGCCACCTTTCTTGATGACTGCTTTGCACATTCTTGGCATTCTCTTGATGAGCTTTCAAGAGGTAGTCACCGGAAATGGTCTTCCAACAGTCTTGAAGGAGTTCCCAGAGATGCTTAGCACTTGTTGGCCCTTTTGCCTTCACTCTGCGGTCCAGCTCACCCCAAACCACTCGATTGGGTTCAGGTCTTGTGACTGTGGAGGCCAGGTCATCTGGTGAAGCACCCCATCACTCTCCTTCTTGGTCAAATAGCCCTTACACAGCCTGGAGGTTGTTTTGGGGTCATTGTCCTGTTGAAAAATAAATGATGGTTCAACTAAACGCAAACCGGATGGAATAGCATGCCGCTGCAAGATGCTGTGGTAGCCATGCTGGTTCAGTAGCCATCAATTTTGAATAAATCCTAACAGTGCAACCAGCAAAGCACCCCCACACCATCACACCTCCTCCTCCAGCTTCACGGTGGGACCAGGCATGTAGAGTCCATCCGTCACCTTTTCTGCGTCGCACAAAGACACGTGTTGGAACCAAAGATCTCAAACTTGGACTCATCAGACCAAAGCACAGTTTCCACTGATCTAATGTCCATTCATTGTGTTCTTTAGCCAAACAAGTCTCTTCTGCTTGTTGCCAGTCTTAGCAGTGGTTTCCTAGCAGCTATTTTTACCATGAAGCCTCTGCACAAAGTCTCCTCTTAACAGTTGTTGTAGAGATGTGTCTGCTGCTGAACTCTGTGTGGCATTGACCTGGTCTCTAATCTGAGCTGGCTGTAATCTGCGATTTCTGAGGCTGGTGAGTCGGATAAACTTATCCTCAGAAGCAGAGGTGACTCTTGGTCTTCCTTTCCGGGGCGGGCCCATGTGAGCCAGTTTCTTTGTAGCGCTTGATGGTTTTTGCAACTGCACTTGGGGACACTTTCAAATCTTCCCAATTTTCAGACTGACTGACCTTCATTTCTTAAAGTAATGATGGCCACTCGTTTTTCTTTACTTAGCTGCTTTTTTCTTGCCATAATACAAATTCTAACAGTCTATCAGTAGGACTTCAGCTGTGTATCCACCAGACTATTGCACAACACAACTGATGGTCCCAACCCCATTTAAAGGCCCGAATCCCACTTTTAAACCTGACAGGGCACAACCTGTGAAGTGAAAACCTTTCCCCCGGTGCCTATCTCTTGAAGCTCATCAAGAGAATGCCCAAGAGTGTGCAAAGCAATAATCAAAGCAAAAGGTGGCTACTTTGAAGAACCTAGAATATAGACATATTTTCAGTTGTTTCACACTTTTTTGTTAAGTATATAATTCCACATGTGTTAATTCATAGTTTTGATGCCTTCAGTGTGAATTTACAATTTTCATAGTCATGAAAATACAGAAAAATCTTTAAATGAGGTGTGTCCAAACTTTTGGTCTGTACTGTAGATTTGTATTAATTGTATCCTGTTAAATTGGATCTATATATACTGTACCTTCATGGCACATGGTTTTTTCACTGCTTGAAAAAGGCTTTGTAAGCGGAAATGTCACCTCGCCATATGGACCTAATAAAGTACACTTACTTTTGAAAATTTTCAAGTGCTGCTTCCCCATTTTTTCATCTAAATGTCTGGCAAGTATAGTTATATGAAAAAGTTTGTGCACCCCTATTAATCTTAAGCTAATGTTGATAAAAATTGTGTTTTTGAAACAGCTATTCAGTTTGATATATCTAATAACTTTTGGACAACAGTAATTGTTTCTGCCTTAAAAATGAGGTTTATTGTACTAGCAGAACATGTGCAATCGCATTCAAACAAAATTTGACAGGTGCATAAGTATGGGCAACCCTTATCATTTCTGTTTTAATACTCCTACCTACTTTTTACTGACTTACTAAAGCACTTTTTTTGGTTTTGTAACCTCACTGAGATTTGAACTTCATAGCCAGGTGTATGCAATCATGAGAAAGCTACTTAAAGTGGCCACTGCAAGTTGTTCTCCTGTTTGAATCTCCTCTGAAGAGTAATCATGGGCTCCTCAAAACAAACTGCAAATGATCTGAAAACAAAGATTATTCAACATAGTTATCAGGGGAAAGGATACAAAAAGCTGTCTCAGAGAATTTTAACCTGTCAGTTTTCCACTGTGAGGAACATAGTAATGAAATGGAAGAACACAGGGACAGTTCTTGTTAAGGCCAGAAGTGCAGGCCAAGAAAAACATCAGAAAGGCAGAGAAGAAGAATGGTGAGATCATCAAGGACATTCCTCAGACCACCTCCAGAGAGCTGCACATCAACTTGCTGCAGAATGGTGTCACTGTGCATCGGTCAACTATACACGCACTTTGCACAAGGAGAAGCTGTATGGGAGAGTGATGCGAAAGAAGCCGTTTCTGCAAGCATGCCACAGACAGAGTCGGCTGAGGTATGCAAACGCACATTTGGAGAAGCCAATTCCTTTTTGAAAAAGGTCCTGTGGACTGATGAAACCAAGTTGAGTTGTTTGGTCATACAAAAAGGCATTATGCATGGCTTCAAAAAAAACAGCATTCCAGAAAACACTGCTGCCCACAGTAAAATTTGGTGGAGGTTCCATCATGCTTTGGAGCTGTGCGCCCAATGCCCGCACCGGGAATCTTGTTAAGTTGAGGGACGCATGGATTCCACTCAGTATCAGCAGATTTTGACAATAAGTTCAAGAATCAGTGACAAAGTTGAAGTTACGCAGGGGATGGATCTTTCAGCAAGACAATGATCCAAAACACCGCTCCAAATCTACTCAGGCATTCATGCAGAGGAACATTTTAACAATGTTCTGGAATGGCCATCCCAGCCCCCAACCGAATATATTGAACATCTGGGGATCATTTGAAGAGGCTGTCCTGCTCGCGACCATCAAACATTAACTGAACTGGAATGTTTGGTAAAGAGGAATGGTCAAAATACCTTCATCCAGGATCCAGGAACCATTAAAAGCTACAGGAAGCGACTAGAGGCTGTTATTTTTGCAAAAGGAGGATCTACTAAATATTAATGTCACTTTTCTGGTGAGGTGCCCATATTTATGCACCTGTCAAATTTGTTTGAATGCAGATTGCACATTTCTGTTAGTACAATAAACCTCATTTCAAGGCAGAACATTACTGTGTCCAATAGTTATTAGATATATCAAACTGAAATAGCTGTTGCAAAAACCACCAATTTTTATAAAACATTAAGCTTAAGATTAATAGGGGTGCCCAAAAATTTTTCATATAACTGTTATGGATTAATTGCTGGGGAGCTTTGCACACATTTAATGTTTGTGCTGTTCTATTTTTTCTAACTATCTATATATCTATCTTATCTTGTACCAAGAAACTGAACAGACGGCTAAAAAAAAATAGAAGGCCCCCCCATCACGATCATTTTGGTTACAATGCACTCCTAGGATTAAACACAGACAGTAGAGAGCCCTTGTGACAAAACAGTATATGTACCCTTTTGAGTCCAGTAGTTCATCATGATGCACAATTTCACCTACTTTGGAGATGCAAGGGTGTCATTCACTTCTTGGACCCCTTTGTGACTGCACAAGTTGCACCAACGGTTTGGACTACCCACGGAAAGCCCTATGTGAGCTATTGTATGTGCCCTCACCCAATTGCTGAATTTTGAACCAAATCAAAGATAGAAGGCTGGTGACAACCCAAAACATCCCAACCATGCATAGTTTTACACCACAGGAACATTGCACACCATCATATAATCATAATGTTAATATAAATGAAAGTAATTTCTTGGGCTATATACTGTACATAAAATTGTTTTTTTTTTTATGAAATTTGGCTAACACCTATTTCCTCTGACCCTCCTGTAGACATTCATACTTGGAAAACTGTGTATGTATGATTACTGTTGCATGAAGTTAGGCATATGCCAACAGAGAGTCAGTAACAATTGGGCTGCCCTCTTATGTAATCCCTCTTATCACATATCTGTCTAAGCTTTATCTATCTATGGCAATGAAGATTTCCTTATAACCCTTGGTTTGTGACTGCAGAGACTGAAAATTATGCTGAGAGATATTATCTATCTATCTATCTATCTATCTATCTATCTATCTATCTATCTATCTATCTATCTATCTATCTGTCTATTTATCTATCTATCTGTCTGTCACAAATCTATTATCTATCTATCTATCTATCTATCTATCCCGCCGTCTACTAACCTCCCTAAATCTGACATTTCCCTCTCAGTGGGCGGCACCATAATAACACCCCGCAGCAGGCTCGCTGTCTGGGTGTTATGTTGATACCAATCTTTCCTTCACCTCCCATATACAATCTCTTGCCCGCTCTTGCCGTCTACACCTAAAAACATCTCTAGAATCCGCCCTTTTCTCACCATGGAAACAACAAAAACCCTCACTGTAGCATTGATCCACTCCCCGCCTGACTACTGTAACGCTCTATAACTTCACCTCCCCATTACTCGACTTATCCCCTCTCCAGTCCATCCTTAATGCAGCAGCCAGGGTTATCCATCTGGCTAATCGGTACCTCGGACGCGTCCGCTCTTCGCCAGTCCTTACACTGGCTGCCCATTCATTATAGGATCCAATTCAAAGTACTTGTTCCACCCACAAAGCTCTCCACACTGCAGCACCCCCACATCTCCTCCCCATTTCTATCTATCGGCCTAACCGACTGCTGCGCTCTGCAAACGACTTTCGACTAACCTCTGCACTAATCCGTACCTCCCACTCCCACTCCAAGACTTCTCCCCGCGCTGCGTCAATCCTCTGGAATGCCTCTACCCCAAGAAATTAGGACTATCCACAATTTGCATGGTTTCAGGCGCTCCCTCAAAACACCATCTGTTCGAGCGGCCTATCACATTCACTAATCAAGTCACTCTATGTGTAAGGTGTGTGTGTGTGTGTGAGCCCATTCACTATCTCCTCCATCCCTCACTCCCTTAAACCCCTTCACCCCCAAGGGTGGTTTGCACGTTAATGACAGGGCCAATTTTTACAATTCTGACCACTGTCCTCTTTATGAGGTTAAACTCTGGAACCTTCAACGGATCTTCGCGATTCTGAGATTGTGTTTTCTCATGACATATTGTACTTCATGTTAGTGGTAAAAATTTCTTCGATATAACTTGCGTTTATTTTTTGAAAAAAAACGCAATATGGCGAAAATTTTAAAAATTTTGCAATTTTCAAACTTTGAATTTTTTTTCCCTTAAAAACAGAGAAATATGTCACACAAAATAGTTAAGAAATAACAATTCCCACATGTCTACTTTTACATCAGCACAATTTTGGAATCCAAAATTTTGCTTTGTTAGGAAATTAGAAGGTTAAAAGTGACCAGTGATTTCTCATTTTTACAACAAAATTACAAAGCCATTTTTTTAGGGACCACCTCACATTTGAAGTCACTTTGACGGTCTATATGGCAGAAAATACCCAAAGTGACACCATTATAAAAAACTGCAACCCCTCAAGGTACTCAAACTACATTCAAGAAGTTTATTAACCCTTCAGGTGCTTCACAGAGCTGAAGCAACGTGGATGGAAAAAATAATATTTAACTTTTTACCACAAAAATGATCTTTTACAAACTTTTTTTTATTTTCACAAGGGTAAAAGGAGAAAATGGACAGATAAAGTTTGTTGTGCAATTTCTCCTGAGTACGCCAATACCCCATATGTGGGGGAAAACCACTGTTTGGGCACACGGCAGAGCTCGTAAGGAAGGAGCGCCGTTTGACTTTTTCAAACTAAATTGGCTGGAATTGAGATTGGACGCCTGTTCGTGTTTGGAGAGCCCCTGATACGCCTAAATAGTGGAAACCCCCCCACAAGGACACCATTTTGGAAACTAGACCCCCCTAAGGAACTTATCTAATCTGTTGTGAGCACTTTGAACCCCAAAGTGTTTCACAAAAGTTTATAATGCCTGGTGTGAAAAAAAAAAACAACAATTTTCCACAAAATGATTTTTTAGTCCCAATTTTTGATTTTTTCCCAAGGAAATTGACCCCAAAACTTGTTGTCCAATTTGTTCTGAGTACCTGATACCCCATATGTGGGGGAGGAAACTGTTTTGGGCGCACGGCAGGGCTTGGAAAGAAGCAGTAACGTTTTGGAATGCAAACATTGATGGGGTCATGTTCCGTTTGTAGTGCCCAGAGACTAAACAGGGAAACTCCCCACAAGTGACCCCATTTTGGAAGCTAGACCCCCTAGGAACTTATCTAGATCTTTGGTGAGCACTTTGAACCCCCAAGTGCTTCACACAAGTTTAATAATGCCCGGGCATGAAAAATAAAAAATCCTATTTTTTCCCACAAAAATGATCTCTTAGTCACTAATTTTTTATTTTCCCATAGGTAACAGGAGAAATTGGACCACAAATTTGTGTCCAATTTGTCCTGAGTACGCTGAACCCCATTGTGGGGTGGGAACACCTGTTTGGGCGCATGCAGAGCTCGGAATGGAAGGAGCACTATTTTGACTTTTTCCAACCAAAATTGCTGGAATTAGATTGGACGCCATGTTGCATTTGGAGAGCCCTGATGTGCCTAAACAGTGGAAACCCCCCACAAGTGACCCCATTTGGGAAACTAGACCCCCTAAGGAACTTATCTAGATCTTTGGTGAGCAATTTGAAACCCCCAAGTGCTTCACACAAGTTTATAACGTAGCCCGTAAAATTAAAAAATTATATTTTTTCCACAAAATTGATCTTTTCCCCCAATTTTTATTTTCCCAAGGGAAACAAGACTCCAAAAGTTATTGTGCAATTTGTCCTGAGTGCGCTGATACCCCATAGTGGGGGTAAAACCACTGTTTGGGTGCATGGCAGAGTTTGGAAGGGAAGGAGCGCCGTTTGACTTTTCAACGCAGAATTGGCTGGATGCCATGTCGTGTTTGGAGAGCTCCTGATCTGCCTAAACAGTGGAAACCCCCCACAAATTACACAATTTTGGAAACTAGACCCCTCAAGGAACTTATCTGATGTGTGGTGAGCACTTTGAACCCCAAAGTGCTTCACAGAAGTTTAACGAACAGCCGTAAAATAAAAAAAAATTTTTTTTTTTTTACAAAAATTTTTTTAGCCCCCAATATTTTATTTTAACAGGGTAACAGGAGAAAATGGACCCCAAAAGTTTTGTTCCAATTTGTCCTGAGTATGCTGATACCCAATATGTGGGAGTAACTACTGTATGGGCGCACGTCGGGGCTCGGAAGGGAGTAGTGACGTTTTGGATTGCAGACTTTGTGGAATGGTCTGGGGGAGTCATGTCGCATTTAGAGAGCCCCTGATGCGCCTAAACAGTGGAAACCCCCCACAAGTGACCCATTTTGAAATGACCCCACAAGGAACTTATTTAGATGTGTGGTGAGCACTTTGAACCCCGAAGTGCTTCACAAAAGTTTTAAGTACAGCCTAAAAAAAAAAAATTTTTTTTTTTTTAAAAAAATTTTTTCCCCCCCAAATTTTTTTTTAAAGGGGTAACGGGAAAAATTTGGGCCCCCCAAAATTTTTGCCAAAATTTGCCCTAGTACCGATACCCAATAGGGGAGAAAACTACTGTTGGGCCACGTCGGGGCTGGAAGGGAAGTGTGCTTTTTGGTTGCAGACTTTGAGGAAGGTCGGGGGGCTGTCGCTTTGGAGACCCCTACCCTAAAATGGAAACCCCCCCAAGTGACCCCTTTTTGGGAAAAAATGACCCCACAAGGAACTTACTAGTTGGTGGCATTTAACCCCCGAGTGCTTCAAGAAGTTTAAACGAAGCCGTAAAAAAAAAAAACCCTTTTTTTTTTTTAAAAAAAATTTTTTTTCCCCGCCCCAATTTTTTTATTTTAAACAAGGGTAAAGGAGAAATTGGCCCCAAAAAGTTTTGCCAAATTCCCCTGATACGCTGAACCCAATATGGGGGAAAATACGTATGGGCACACGGGGGGCGGGGGAAGGGAAGTAGTGCTTTTGGATTGCAGACTTTGATGGAAGGTTGGGGGGTCTTCGCTTTGGGGAGACCCCCGGGCCCTAAACAGTGGAAACCCCCACAAGTGACCCCTTTTGGAAAAACCCCCCCACAAGGAACTATCTAAAGGTGGTGGCCTATGAAGCCCCAAGTACTTCACAGAATTTTAAAAATACAGCCGAAAAACAAAAAAACTTTTTTTTTTAAAAAAAAATGTTTTTTCCCCCCCAGTTTTTTTTTTTCCCAAGGGTAACGGAAAAAAATAGGCCAAATTGCACAATAGCTCTTGGGGTCCAAGTTGCGACCCCCCATATTGGGGTAAACATGTTTGGCGCAGGCAGAGCTCAGAAGAAAAACACCATTTGACTTTTTCAACGCAGAATTTTGGCGGAAATTTTTGGTCAGACGCCATGTACATTTCGAGAGCTCCTGATGGCCTAAACAGCGAAACCCCCCAATTCTAACTCCAACCCAACCCCAAACACCAAAAACCCTAGTCCCCAACCCTAACCACAAACCCCCCCTAACACACCCTAACCCCCAAACCCCCCTAAACCTAACGTTGCGCCAACCCTAACCCAATACAACGTTAGCGCCAACCCTAAACCCCAAATTTACCCAACCCTAACCCCAAAAAGGGGAAAAGGAAATAAATACATTTTTTTTTTAATTTATTATTTTTCCCAACTAAGGGGGGTAAAGGGGGGTTTGATTTAATTTTAGCGGGTTTTTTGTTGGGCCCCTCACGCAAAAGACCTTTTATTGCAAAAAAGTTTTTGATCACCCCCCAAATTTTTTAAACTATAATTTTTTTATATTTTTCCCACAAGTCTTGGGGGCTTATTTTTTGCGGGACGAGTTGACGTTTTTTTTTGTACCTTTTTACCGGAATTTTTGATCGTTTTATTTCGATTTTGGGAGGTTGAATGAACAAAAACAGCAATTCCCATTTTTTTTTGGGGGGGGTTTAAAACCCCTTTCCCGGGGGGTAAAATTGAAAAAGCAGTTTTTTTTTTTTTTCCGGTCAGTAAAATTATGGAGATACCTAATTTTACATTTTTTTTTGGTTTTGGGCTTTTAAGAATGAAAAAATTTATAAAAAAATCATTATTTTTGCATCGCTTTATTTTTTCGGGGATAACTTTTTATTTTTTTTGCCATGATGCTGTTAAAAACTCGTTTTTTTCGGACAAAGCGTTTTTAGTGGCTATTTTATTTATTCGGGCTTTTGATCGCGGTTTTTCCTTTTTTGTTCGGGGGTATGATGAAAAAGCATTGATTTTTTGCTTCGTTTTTTTTTTTTTAAAAGGGGGTTACTAAAGGGGGGGTTAATGGGGACAGTTTTTTAGGGGGGGGCGTTTTTGGGACGCGGGAACAAATATTGTACTTTTATTGTTTTGTTTTTTTATTTACAGGAAAAAATGAATTTATTGGGGAATTTTTTTTTTTTTTTTTTATTTTTTTTTTTTCATTTTTATTTTTTTTTTTTTTCTTTTTTACTTTGTCCCAGGGTGGGACATCACTGTTTTTTGCAAAAGTGGGTGACAGTGTGCACACACTCTGTCACACCCCGATCGCTCTGGGGCTGCGCAGGCTTCCCACGCCCCTCTCACAGGCACTGAGGAAGCCGCCTCCCTGAGGACCCCGGGCCATCTTGGATCCGGGGGCCTGGAGGGGAGGACCCTTGGAACAGCGCGACACATCGCGTGCTCTGAGGGTCTCAGGGAGCGCGCAGGGAGCCCCCCCTGCCATCCCCCCTGTGCCCCGGGGACACCGCGATCATGTTTGACCGTGTGCCAAGGGGGGTTTAAGTGCCGGGAGCGGGGCCCTGCCTCCCTACACCAGTCACGGGGTAGCGTGATAACGCTGAACCCGGCGGCGATCGCTGCGCTCCCCCCCCGGGGCGCAGCTGATCGCCCATGATACTAAAAATTTCCCCCATGAGAATTAGGTCCAGGGCACATGGAGAAAGTACGTCTATGGGGAGAGGGTTAGAGGCTGGCCATCATTGTAATGCACCATTGTATAACCCCCCTGTATTTTGTATCTCCCCCCCTCAGTAGATTTAAGCTCCCGACAGGGCCGTCTTATTTGCTTTAATTACGTATTTTTAAAATTGTTACTTTGACTTTGTTTTAAAACTGTTTAAAATGAAACCTGCGGAATATGAGGCGCAATAAAAAAAGATTTTATTATTTTTTTTATTATTTCTACTATTTTGTATCAAATTATCTATTACACATTTCTATCTTCTATCACAAAAAAATTAAGTTAATTTTGGAAAGGATATTTGCCAGGTCCTTTTCTGTATCTGAATTTCACCCTTTTCTTTTACAGTATTCACCCCCCCTTTAAAAAAGTTTTTGCCCAAAAAATGGAAATTTTAAATTTTTACTAGAAATAAAACCCCCATTTTACATTTTTTGCCCCCTTTTTTTTTACGGAAAAAGTTTTACCGGAATAAGTCAAAAAGCCATGTTAATTGGCACCAAAAATCTTGGAATTTTGGAGCCCCCCAATGCTTCTGTTTTTAGCGCCACTATAAAACCTACTCAACAGTGAGCACAAAACATTTGGTAAAAAAAGTTGGACGGGTGTCAGGAGGTTTTTGTCAGGCATTCTCTTTTTATCCCCAAGGAATCAAAATTCCCCTTTAAATTTTTCCAACACATCTACTGGTAACGGGGCCCTATTAACAAAACCTAAAAAAGTTCTTTTTTTAAAAAAATTTTTTTTTTCACTCAGTGTTTTTCTGAGTTTACCCCAAGAAGACGCCCTTACATCTTTTTCCGCCAGTGACTCCAAAAGACAACATTCCTATTGGCAGCGTCAGTGTCGCATCGCCAATTAAAGGGGGATTTCTTTTACAGACATATAAAAAACCACGAAAACAGCAAAACTTCCTGCCCAACGTAGCGTTTTTATAATATTTTTCAAAAGAGATTGTTCACATGGCAATAAGAAAAGGGGTCAAAGCTAAACCCCCTCCAAAGCATCCACCCCCCTTTTTAATTTAAAATTCAAGAAACTTTTTTTTCCTAAACTTTTCACGGGAAGCAAGGCCCAAAATTTCCCTGCGGAATTGGGGAAAAATTAGGTTTGTTTAAATTTCGAGCTCACAGTCCCCTCATCAGTTAGAGGAAAAAAGAAAACTTTTTTGGATAAGCCAGTAAAAGTTGTCATCGAAAAATACAATTTTTTCCACTTATTCAGGTGGACAGTTCGAGTAAATTTTGCCCTCCTTTCCACAATATGAACCCCTGTTAGAATTTCCCCCTTTTCCCCCAAATGTGAAATAAAATCCTAAGAAAAACTTCCCCTAGGTGTAATACAAAAAAAACAGCCGGAAAAAGCAAAAGAGTTTTTTTGTTTTAGTTTCCCTATTTGTATTTTTATAATAAAAATTTTCTTTGGGCTTTACTGCGATTTTTTTTTAAAAAAAAAAAAAAGAAAATATTTTTAACTACTTCCTATCCAAGCCATAAATGTGGTCTAGGACATGTATCAAACAGCAGTGTGCCTATGAGATCACCTGCAGTCTCCTGGTTGGTGGATTAATACCCTTGTAACATGAAAAACTTCCATACCGGGTGGTATTTTTAATGACTGATAAGGTTGGCTTCGCAAAGTTCAATCTTAACCCCTTATGACAACCCCAATTTTCGCTTAATGACGGGCCAATTTTAAAATTCCCGACCACTTACTTTATGAGGGTTTTAACTCTGGAGCGTTTTTAACGGACCTACGATTCGGGAAATTTTTTTTGTGACATATTGACTTCACGATAGGGAAAATTTTTTTTTTTATGCTTCTTTTATTTAGAAAAAAAAAATAGGGAAAAAAAAGAAAAATTTGCAATTTTCAAACTTTAAAATTTTTTGCCTTAAATCAAAAGGAAAATGTCAACCAAATTTCTTAATAAATAACATTTCCCCCTGTCCTTTACATCAGCACAACTTTGGGGAAAAAATTTTTTTTTTACAAAAATTTTAAATTTTTTAAAATTGACCAGCGATTTCTCATTTTAAAACACAATTTTTTTTTTGACCCATCACTTTTTTGTCACTTTGGGGGGCCCCATAATAGAAAATACCAAAAAGGCACCATTCTAAAAACGCACCCCCCCCATGGTGCCAAACCACATACAAAAGTTTAAACCCCCTTTTAAAGGGAAATGAAGCAAAAAAAAAGGAAAAAAAATTTAAAAAAATTTTTTTGCAAAAAATTTACTTCGGGCCAATTTTTATTTCACAAGTGTTAAAAGAAAAAAAAAACCCAAAATTTGTGTGCAATTTTTTTTTAAAAAAGCCGATACCCAAATTGGGGGGGAAAACTTTTTGGGCTCACGGGGGGGGGTCGCAAGGGAAGGGGCGCCGTTTGACTTTTCAAAACAGAAAAGGCGGACGCCATTGTGTTTAGAGAGCCCCGATATGCCTAAAACGTGAAAAAACCCCCCAAAATGACTCCATTTTGGAAAATTGACCCCTTAAGGAAATTATCTAATATGTGGTGAGCACTTTTTAAACCCCCCAAATGCTTCAAAGAAGTTTATAAGGGGAGCCTAAAATAAAATCATATTTTTCCCCAAAAACATCTTTCACCCCAAATTTTTTTTTCCCAGGGGGGAAAAAGACCCCAAAAGTTTTTGTGCAATTTTTTCCCGACTGCTGATACCCCCCATGGGGGGTAAACCCTGTTTTTGGGGCAGGCAGAGTTGGGGGGGGAAGGGAGACCCCTTTTTCTTTTTCAAAAACAGAATTGGCTGGACTCATGTCACGTTTAAAAGGCCCCATGTGTCTAAACATGGAAACCCCCACAATTTTTCCATTTTTTAAACAGACCCCCTAAGGGGAATTATCAATGTTGGTGACCTTTAACCCCCAATTGCTTACAAAAGTTTTAACCCCGGGTGGAAAAAAAAAAATCATTTTTTTTCCACAAACTTGATCGTTTAGTCCCCAATTTTTTATTTTCCAAGGGTAACAAAAAATTAGACCACAAAATTGTTGTCCAATTTCCCCTGAGTACGTGATGCCCCATAGGGGGGGGCCCATTTTTTGGGTGCAAAAGGGGGCTTGGAAGGGAAGGGGAGCGCCGTTTTTTTTTTTCAACCAAAAATTTGGGGAAAATGAGAGGGACGCTATGTTGCGTTTCGAGAGCCCCTGATGGCCAAACAGTGCAAACCCCCCACAAATGACACCTTTTGGGAAAAACTAGCCCCCCCTTGGAACTTATCTAGATGTGTGGGGAGTACTTAAAACCCAATGTTTCACAGAAGTTTATACGTGACCGGAAAAAAAAAAAATCATTTTTTCCCAAAAAAGATTTTTTAAAACCTGCTATTTTTTTTTTCCCCCAAGGGAACAGGAAAAATGGCCCCCAAAATGTTGTGCAATTTTTCCGATACGCTGATACCCCATAGTGGGGGGGAAAACCCTTTTTGGGGGCATGGGAATTTGGAAGGGAAGGAGCCCATTTTGTAATGCAGACTTTGATGGAATGTTTGCTGGCGTCATGTTTTATTTGCAGAGACCTTGATGTGCCTAAAAGAAGAAACCCCCTGAAAGTGAACCTTTTTTTGGAAACCGCCCCCCAAAAAGGGCTTACAGATGTTGGTGACACTTTAAACCCCCGAGTGCTTCACAGAAATTTATTAACACAGAGCCGGAAAATAAAAAATCTTTTTTTTTTCCCAAAAATGTTTTTTTTTTTCCCCAATTTTTTTTTTCCCCAAAGGGGTTTAACAGGGGAAAATTTTAAACCCCGAAAATTGGTGAAAATTTGTCCTGATACGTGATCCCCCCTATTTGGGGGGTAACCATTTTTGGGGGGGAGGGGAGGGCTCGGAAGGGGGGGCGCCATTCTTTTTGAACCCACGTTGGGGTTGGAGACCCCCTGAGTCCCCAAATAGTGGAACCCCCAAAATTTGCTCCAACCCCCCAACCCCCCAAAACCCCTAACCCCCCAACCCAACCCAAAACCCAAAACGTAACCCAATCCAACCCAAAACCACCCAAAATTGTAACCCTAACTTAATTGTAACCCCAACCCAATTTTACCCTAACCCAATTCCAACCCTAACCTTAATTATAACCCTAACCCGGGGGTTAATATTGCATTTTACCAGCCCAATAACACTAGCGTTGACGGCTGGTAACGTATAGCATAACACACCCGGTTTTGCATACCCCTACCAGTGTGCTAGCACAGATGAATCACGCCTAGAATACGGGGCCCAACGCTGCAGGCCGCGTCCCGGGCCCTACAAAAACGGCACGTTGCGAACCAAGCCGCTTTATGGCATGCATCGCGTGCGCCCCCCAAAAAAATGTGAATCAGCGTTAAGGACTGCGTTACACCCCCCCCATAACACAGATGAAAACCCGCCAACCCAACCCCCAAATTCCAACCCCAACCCAATTTAAAACCCAACCCTAACCCCCGCCCCAACCCAACCCCCAAAGGAAAAAAAAAAAATAAATAAAAATTTTTTTTTTTATATGTCCTAATAAGGGTGTGATAAGGGGGGGTTTTGACTGTTTTTTTTTTAAATTTTATCACTGTGATAGTTTTCACAGTGACAAAATGTACTTTTTGAGAATGAATAAGATTTTTTGATTCGCCGCCATTTTTTTTTTTTAGATGAAGAGGCCGAGGCAGGGGGGAAAACGGGGGGAAGGGGGGGTCGGAGGAAAAGGGGGGGGGCGGAGGACCAGAGGGGGGCAAAAAAGGTACAGGGGGGGAAAAGGGGCCCCCCGGGGCCCTATTTTTTTCTCCCCTCTGATGTGCGATCACATCAGGGGGAGAGAAATTACAGGCGGGTCGGGGCTGTGTTTTTTTTTTTTGCGATGCCGTTATAGGCGATGCAAAAAAGTGGTGACTGCGGGGACCCTTATTATGTTTTGGGGCGGGGGTACCCCAGGCGCCGAGACCCCAGAGAAAATAACCCCCCCCCCCGGGGACCTCGCGGGGGCAACTAGCAGCACACGCATTTTGGGCATGGCGGCGGCCCCCGGGGGACACGGGGGCCCAAAACCCCGGGGGGCCCCAAAAGGGGAGGGGCCCCCATTCTCCTCCTCTGAGCCGATCCAAAGGGAGAAAAAATTAAATGGCCATCATTTTTTTTTTTTGCGACGCCTTATAGGGTTGGTACCGGACCCCAAGAAAATCCATGTGGGGCGCTATACTTTTCCACAACCGTTAAATTTAAAGGCGCGTTGTTTAAAATTCCCCCTTTAAGACCGCCGTTTTAAAAAGGGTATTTTGGGGTCGTTAAGGGGTTAAACAATCTAGCCATCAAAAAAAGTGGTTCTTTGACTATGAGTCAAAAGCCCCATTTTTTTTTACACAACTTTTTTTTTTGAATTTTTTAGCATTTGCATGGCCTAAAAAAAAAAAAACACATTTTTTTTGTTAATCTGTAGAAAAATAAACCTGGAACTCACATCAAATATTAAAAAATGATCTGTAGGACAAGCAAAAAATTAAAAAAACTGAAAAGGGGATTCTTAGTTAAAGAAGACACCCCCCAAAGTTTATCCTCTAAAAATTTCAAAATTTCATATTATATGGGGCTGGTATTACAATTGCTCATTTGCCTTTTCAGTAAAAACAATCCTTTTTTGGGGGCCTGAATTATCTCCCCCCTTTAACTCTTGACCCCCTGCTTGCTTTTAAAACCCCGCAGGGGTTTGCAGTAAAACATGCAGGGAAAAAGACTGCGGTTACTAAAGAGCTTTAAAGGGGTTACTACTTGCTATTTTAACCGTGATGTCATAGACCTAATGGAAAAAGAAAATTTAATGGTAAAAAACAAAATTAGCAATTGAAGTACACAATGCCCCATAATTTATTGCAAATTTTAAAGGGGAAAAAAATTTTTATGGGGGAGTGCTTCTTTTTAAATCATGGTCAGAATGTAAAACCACACTCCTCTTATTGCAAACCTTTTTTTCGGTCTCTAAAGGGGGTGCCACACTAAACAACTCGCTAACGGATCGCTAAAAAAGTCACTATTTAGCGATCCCCCTTTGCGATGTTGTTTTTTGGCATTACCGCGACGAGGGCCCCC
>JARQOD010012282.1:0-20059 GCA_033576555.1 Oophaga sylvatica | reverse complement strand
TACCTCTCTGGCCCAGACGTCACCCCTCTGCTGTCCAGAATCTCGGAGTATCTATCCGACATATCCTCCTTCTCTCGCTTCCTCAAACTCAATGTGAACAAATCTGAACTCATCATCTTTCCACATCTCACAGATCTTCCTTACCTGACCTATCACAATTAACGACATCACGCTTTCCCCCGTACTGGAAGTCCACTGCCTCAGAGTAACCATTGACTCTGCACTGTCCTTCAAACCGCACATCCAAGCTCTTTCTACCTCCTGTCGCCTCCAGCTCAAAAATATTTCCTGAATCTGTCCTTTCCTCAACCCTCAATTTACTAAAATGATTGTACATGCCCTCATCATCTCCTGCCTCGACTACTGCAACATCCTTTTCTGTGGCCTCCCTGCTAACACCATCAAACCTCTCCAGTCCATCCTTAACTCTGCTGCCCGGCTAATTCATCTCTCTCCTCGCTACTGCTCCGCTTCTCCCCTCTGCAAATCTCTTCGCTGGCTCCCATTCCCTCAGCGTATCCAGTTCAAATTACTAATACTGACCTACAAGGCCATCTATAACCTGTCTCCCCCAAATGTCTCTGAACTAATCTCCCGATACTTTACATCACGTATAGTGTTGAGCATTCCGATACCGCAAGTATCGGGTATCGGCTGATATTCGCTGTATCGGAATTCCGATACTTAGTTCCGATATTTTTCATATATCGTATACCGGAATCGGAAGTTCCCATAATTCTTTGAGAGGCAATGTGATTTTAGTCAGCCAATGAGGAATCTTATGAAGTGTGGGCACATCCTGTAATGCTGCGGTCATCTTAACTAATGGCATGGCTGTGATTGGCTGCTGAAATGATGTCAGAATGCACTATAAAAGGCGCCGCCTCCATTTTAGCGTCACTGTGCTGTGAACTCAGTTAGGGACAGAACGCTGCTGTGCTGACTCTGAGGGACAGTTAGACATTGCGATTTTGTGTACTCTACTGTGCTTTAGGCAGGCTAGTTTACCAACCGCTGTGTAAAGCTTCCTTTTGCCAGTGTTGTTTTAACAGCTCTGTGCAAGGTGTGTGTGAGAGTGCAGGTGACGCTGCAGTTTGCTCTGCATCCACCGCTGTTTGTAGGCATCTGCAAGTGTCACTCACTGACTCTTTTTTTTATTTGATTTTGTGGAATTGGTGCAGCTCCATTATATTTGCAAAAAATCTAATCTATTAGTGTGACGCGCTTCCATCCGTATACAATACATTGGCTGCAAACACTATAGAAGTAGACAAAGGGGCCTTTCACAGCTACTGAACAGTTGTGTTTCAGTGTTCACTGTAGTCTGTGAGCTTTTCATTTTTTGAGTGCAGATCACGCTCCAGTTAGTTCTTCAACTACTGCTGGTTGTAGTCTGCTGAGCGTGTGTCACTGCCTCATCCTTCACATTTTTCTCTAATTGGTGCAGCTCCATTATATTTGCAAAAAATCTAATCTATTAGTGTGACGCGCTTCCATCCGTATACAATACAGTGGTTGCAAACACTATAGAAGTAGACAAAGGGGCCTTTCACAGCTACTGAACAGTTGTGTTTCAGTGTTCACTGTAGTCTGTGAGCTTTTCATTTTTTGAGTGCAGATCACGCTCCAGTTAGTTCTTCAACTACTGCTGGTTGTAGTCTGCTGAGCGTGTGTCACTGCCTCATCCTTCACATTTTTCTCTAATTGGTGCTGCTCCATTATATTTGAAAAAAATCTAATCTATTAGTGTGACGCGCTTCCATCCGTATACAATACAGTGGTTGCAAACACTATAGAAGTAGACAAAGGGGCCTTTCACAGCTACTGAACAGTTGTGTTTCAGTGTTCACTGTAGTCTGTGAGCTTTTCATTTTTTGAGTGCAGATCACGCTCCAGTTAGTTCTTCAACTACTGCTGGTTGTAGTCTGCTGAGCGTGTGTCACTGCCTCATCCTTCACATTTTTCTCTAATTGGTGCTGCTCCATTATATTTGAAAAAAATCTAATCTATTAGTGTGACGCGCTTCCATCCGTATACAATACATTGGTTGCAAACACTATAGAAGTACACAAAGGGGCCTTTCACAGCTACTGAACAGTTGTCTGCAGTGTTCACTGCAGTCTCTGAGGAATAACCACACTTAGGCCTTATAACTTTTCTGACTTTCTTTATCAATCTACCAAGATGAAGAAGGCAGGGAGTAAGGCACGTGGTCGTGGCCGGGGAGTTTCAGCAGGGAGAGGACGTGGGGATTCTGTGGCTGCTGCCGCACCCAGTGACACAGCATCCACCAGTTTTCCCCGTGAGCGTTCCTTTATGCGCACTTTTGTAGGAGCTCAGCGTACCCCTCTGCTGCGGGAAGAACAAATTGAAGCCGTTGTTGGTTGGATGGCAGCCAATGCATCGACTTCAATTGCTTCCACCTCCTCTCAGGACCACAGCACTGTTGAACAACCATCTGTCTCTTCACCGCCTGCCAAATTGCCCAGGCAGTCAGAGAGTTCTGAACTGGAGCCAGCTGAGTCTCTGCTTCTGTTCTCAGAATCTGTTGGCTTGGAAACAGGGGCCCAGCCAAGCAGCATTCTGGAATGTGAAGAAGAGGCAGTATGCAGTGATGCGCAACAGCTGTGTCTCTCTGAATGTGAAGAGGCGGGTGAGCCAGTGCCGATGGTCAGCACACCGCAGAACGCATCTGATGATGATGAGACTCAGGTGCCATTTTCTGTTGAGCAAGGTGCTGGCCAGACCACCCAACAGCAGCAGGTGTTGGAAGAGGGTAGTGGAGATGATGAGGTCCAAGACCCAACATGGCGTGAGGAACAGGAAGGTGGTGGTAGCAGCTCTGAGGAAGAGATTGCCCCAACGGTCCAAACAGTAAGGAGAGGTAGGCTGCAGACTCGGTTGCCTGTAGCCTCCAGTTTGGCACCCGTTCGTAGCAGTTCTCTTCCAACAGCCAAACCGGGCGCTCCCAGGACTTGCACTGCGTGGTCCTTTTTTGACACACTTGCAGATGATATTTGCTATGTCAAATGCAAGCTGTGTAATCAAAAAGTTAAAAGAGGTAAAAATATCAGTAACCTCAATACCACAAATATGTGGAAACATGTACGGACAAAGCACGTAGCTGAGTTACAAAGACACACTGGAGATGTAGGCCAACCTACAGCAGCACCTACATCTTCAGCTCGTGTTGGAGCCTCTTCCTCCAGCTCACACACAGCTGGTTCGGCTTCCTCACAGGATCGCCATGGAAGAACCTCTGTAACTGTTGTCCAGAGACCCAGTGTTATTCCACCCACAGCTGCAAGTTCCCTGTCATCCTCACACTCCCAGGCCACAAAACAGCCATCGGTAGCACAGGCATGGGATAAAAGACGGCCATACTCGGCAAACCATCCACGAGCACAGGCTCTGAATGCTGGCATTGCAAAACTCCTGTCCCTTGAAATGCTGTCATTCAGGCTGGTGGAGACTGACAGTTTCCGTGACTTAATGTCATTGGCAGTCCCACAATACAATGTGCCCAGCCGATTTTATTTCAGCAGGCAAGCCGTCCCTGGTCTGCAAAAGCATGTTGAGGGAAAAATTAAACATGCGCTACTAAACACCGTCAGTAGCAAGGTCCACCTGACCACCGATGCGTGGACCAGTACCCATGGCCAGGGACGATACCTTTCCCTCACTGCCCATTGGGTCAATGTTGTGGAGCCGGGTACAGATCTTGCGAGTGGCGCTGTACGTGTTCTGCCAACTCCAAGGATTGCAGGAATCAAGTCTGTCCACATTGACTCCTCCTCCTACTCCAGTTCCTCAGAATCATCGCTGCAGGAGCCGTCACGGTCTACCTCCACATGGACCCGTGAACGTTTACCTGATGCGACCGATATGAGCACAGCCGTGGCCAAACGTCAACAGGCCGTCCTGAAATTAATTTACATGGGGAATCGAAGCCACACAGCGCAGGAGCTCTGGAATGCCATCAAGCAGGAGAGCGACGTGTGGTTTTTGCCAGCGAATCTCCAGCCAGGCTTGGTAGTGTGTGACAATGGCCGAAATCTGGTGGCAGCTCTGGGCCTTGGCAACCTCACTCACATACCATGTCTGGCACATGTGCTCAACTTGGTCGTGCAGAGTTTTTTGAGGGACTATCCGGATCTTGATGCACTGCTGCACAAGGTCCGCCTAGAGTGCGCTCACTTGCGACGTTCCAGCATGGCCAGATCGCGCATTGCAGCTCTGCAACGCAGATTTCGCCTTCCTGAACATCGCATCATATGTGACGTACCCACCAGGTGGAATTCCACGTTACATATGTTGGAGCGGTTGTGTGAGCAGCAGCCAGCAGTAATGGAGTATCAGCTGCATCAGGCGCAATCAACTCGCAATTTGCGTCGTTCACACTTCACCACTACTGAGTGGGCCTCTATGAAGGACATCTGCCACGTTTTGCGTGCGTTTGATGAGTCAACGCGGATGGCGAGTGCAGATGATGCACTAGTCAGCCTGACTGTCCCCCTTATCTGCCTGCTTCAAAAAACACTGCAAGCAATAAGGGATGAGGTTTTGGAAGAGGTGGAGGATGAGGAGTCACAAATTCCATCACCTTCTGGACAGTCAGCGCAACGTGGTTCCTCACAAAGGGCTGGGCAGTATTCACTTTGTGAGAGGATGAGGAGGAGTCAATGGAGGAGGAAGACATCGCTCCAGAGGGAGGTACACAACGCTCTAGTCAGTATGTAGAGCGAGGGTGGGGTGATGCAGAGCAGTCAGAGATGACGCCTCTTGCAGGGGACAGCGTTTCTTGGCCAGTTGGGAGTCTGCAGCACATGGTTGATTTCATGCTGCAGTGCCTGAGAAACACCGCCGCATCGCCCACATTCTCACCACGTCTGATTATTGGGTGTACACCCTCCTAGACCCTCGCTACCGGGACAACTTACAAAGCCTCATCACACCGTTGAACCGGGAGCGTAAAATGCGGGAGTACCAAGACATACTGGTGCAATCCATAATGTTCTCCATTCCAGCCGAGAGCACTGCTGCTGCTACTGCTTTACAAAGCAGCTCTGTGCGTCGAGGCAGTGGAGACAGCTCTGCAACAAGAGGGAGCACAAGCAGCGCCTCTGCACAGGGCAAGACCAGTATGTTCCAAATGTGGCGAAGTTTTGTGGCAGCGCCACCAATGTCTACACCATCCGAGACGGCTCCAGTCAGCAGGAGGCAACGTTTCCGTAAGATGGTGACAGACTACATGTCTTTCCCTCTCAGTGTACTCCCAGATGGCTCTTCCCCATTCAAGTTTTGGGTCTCTAAGCTGGATACATGGCCAGAGCTTAGCCAGTATGCATTGGAGGTGCTGGCTTGCCCTGCTGCCAGTGTATTATCGGAGCGCGTCTTTAGTGCCGCAGGTGGTGTACTAACAGACCGTCGCATGCGACTATCCTCCGATAATGTAGACCGGCTTACTTTTCTGAAAATGAACAAGGCATGGATCTCGCCAGAATTTGTCTGTCCGTTTTCAGATTAAATAACTGGTTCGCAACGTTATCCATGTCTCCTGTTCCCTACACATGCACAGAAAAACCCATGTCGAACATGCTCCAAATAGGGAAGAGCCGTCACCCTGATTGTTATGCTTAAAACAGGAAATTGTGAAGTTTTCCAGGCCTAGAATGATAAATTTTTATGACAAATATGGACAAATAATAATTTGTCATCACAGCGCATATCTGCACATGTCTATTATAAATGGTAACAAAAACTAAAACATAGTCTTCACTTTTTGAAATTAATGCATAAAAGTACATTTCATACTTATCAATTAATGCTTTTTAAGGAACTTTATCTGTACCTGTAAGATAATGCAGTCAATGGATGTACAAATCATAAAATCCTCATCATCATCATCACGATTTTTATTTATGACAGACATTATAAAATACACATACTGATGCCAACTGTAACTTCACACACCATATATGAAATGGCCAGCATCTAAACCTGGTAATAATGTGCAATAATAAATTATTACATCTATAAAGTGCATCATGCATACTGACAATAGGTAGTACTAGTTATACCTGCAAGTGCTGTTGAAACAACCACAACAGATATAAATTAATAATGGTATATAGGTATCACAGTGCATAGTTACTCATGGACAATGTCGATGTAATACTGTACCTCAATAAAGTCAGCGTGAACCATTATGCTTGTTAGTCTTGTAGATTGTTAAAGAGGGAACGGTCTTTTTTTGTTGGTCATAGGTGGAGTATTAGACAGTAAATGATTACTGCTGTTGTATTTTTGGCGTCCCTAGGGCGTAATAACGCTGCGTAACATCACATTTTATAGAGTCATCTAATTGACACACGCTACCCTACCCTACGCGTGACAGTAGGAAGGTAGTGTTGACGGATAAAGCCTTGCGCAACCAGACATGCTTTTACCCTCTTCAACACTGTCCAAGCAAAAAATGCATGATTGCAGCCGCAGACTTTATTGACGTACAGTATAACATCGCCATTACCCATCAGAGGCTGTCCACTGTCTGATACAGACATAGAATATACCTTTGCTATCCGTAGCCTTTCTTTCACCTACACTTGCAGGCACACACTTAAATTGTGACAATGCATTATGTTTTTTTAAATGGTTATTTTTTATCGTACATTATTGTGTCATCACATTGATGAGTCCATGCTGGACATGTCATACATGCTGTACAAAGTAACGATTTTATTAACTTAAATAATTGAAATGTCTGTGACTGTCACATCTAAATTGCAATGATGATGATGATGAGTGACGATTACAAAATCCATTGTCTTCACTATGTTATGGTTTAACATAGCGTTCCTTAACCCCTTAACGACCGCCGATACGCCTTTTAACGGCGGTCATTAAGGGTACTTAAACCACAGCGCCGTTAATTAACGGCGCTGTGGAAAAAGTGAATAGCGCCCCCCAGAGGCGCATTTTCTCCGGGGTCTCGGCTACCGGGGGTAGCCGAGACCCCAGAGAACATGAATCGGGTCGGTTTTTACCGACACCGATGTTGCGATCGCCGTTATTAACCCTATAACGGCGACCGCAAAAAAAAAAAAAAAGTTGTGCAATTTAATTTCTCTGTCCTCTGATGTCATCGGACATCAGAGGACAGAGAAAAAGGGTCCCCAGGACCCCATGTGGCCCCCAATAAGATCCATGTGGCCCCCGGGCCCTCCGGTGTCCCCCGGTGCCGGCGCCGTTAAGACAATGGCGGGCGCATGCCCAGTGCGCCCGCCGCTATGTGCCGCTGTGCTGGTGGGGGGATGGGCAAATATTCTCTGGGGTCTCGGCTACCGGGGGTAGCCGAGACCCCAGAGAACATGATCCGGGTCGGTATTCACCGATCCCGGTGTTGCGATCGCGGCTATGCAAGCATAGCCGCGATCACAAAAAAAAAAAAAAAATGATTTCTCTCCCCTCTGATGTGATCGCACATCAGAGGGGAGAAAATGAGGGTCCCCCTATCGCCCCCCCATATACTTACCGATGTCCTCCGTCCTCCCGCAGGCCCCAGGATCCCGGCTTCTTCTCCCTGCAAAAAAAAAATGGCGGGCGCATGCGCAGTGCGCCCGCCGATCTGCTTTGGCGGCAGATTCAAATTTTTTTTCATTCATTCTCATAAAAGTACATTTTGATCACTGTGATAAACTATCACAGTGATCAAAATAAAAAAAACAGTACATAACCCCCCCATTTATCACCCCCTTAGTTAGGGACATATAATAAAAAGTAGAAATTATATTTATTTTCATTTTTCTGTTAGGGTTAGGGTTATAATTAGGGTTAGGGTTATAATTAGGGTTAAGGTTATAATTAGGGTTAGGGTTAGCATTAGGCTGGTTTCACACATCCGGTGTGCGCCTGACGGCGCCCCCGGCATTTAGCCGCAGCGCCGCATCAGAAAATCTGATGCGCCGCATGCGTTTTTTTTGCATTGACTTGCATTAGCGCCGGATGGCGCCGCATGTCAATGCGTTGCATGCGGTTTTGTCCGGATGCGGCGCAAATGTACATTGCGGCGGCCGGACAAAACGCTGCATGTAACGTTTTTTGTTTTTTGCCGGATGGTTTCTGATGTCTCCGGGCATCAGAAACCATCCGGCAAAAAAACGCATGCAGCCGCCGGCGGCGCATCAGGTTTTCTGATGCGGCGCTGCGGCAAAATGCCGGGGGCGCCGAAAGGCGCCCGCCGGAAGTGTGAAAGCAGCCTTAGGGTAAGGGTTATAATTAGCGTTAGGGTTAGGCTGGGTTCATACTGCGTTATGGCAGTCCGTTAGACGGACTGCGTTACACCGCGGTATAACGCGGTGTAACGCAGTCCGTTAACGCTGCCATTCACCCCCATTTGAGGGCGCATCGCGACGCATGCCGTAAAGCGGCATGCGTTTGCGACGTGCCATCATTCAGTGACGGAGCCTCGGACGCGGGCTGCAGCGTTTGGGCTCCGTCACCGCTAGCGCAGATGAATCATCTGCTGATTCCTCTGCGCTAGCGGGTATAGCATAATGCGATCGCGTTATGCTATACCATTACCAGCCCGTCAACGCTATGTGTTGAACGGGCTGGTAAAACGCAAAATGAACCTAGCCTTAGGGTTAGGGTTATAATTAGGGTTAGAATTAGGGTTAGGGTTACAATTAGGGTTAGGGTTATAATTAAGGTTATAATTAAGGTTAGGGTTACAATTAGGGTTGGAATTAGGGTTGGGATTTAGGTTAGGATTAGGGTTGGGATTAGGGTTAGGGGTGTGTTGGGATTAGGGTTGGAGCTAGAATTGAGGGATTTCCACTATTTAGGCACATCAGGGGGTCTCCAAACACGATGTGGCGTTCAAAAAGTCAAATGGCGCTCCCTCCCTTCCGAGCCCTGCCGTGCGCCCAAACAGTGGTTTACCCCAACATATGGGGTATCAGCGTACTCAGGACAAATTGCACACCAATTTTGGGGTTCTAATTTCTCCGATTACCCTTGGGAAAATAAAAAATAGCTGGCTAAAAAATCATTTTTGAGAAAAAAAATGATTTTTCATTTTCACGGCTCTGCGTTTATAAATTTCTGTGAAGCACTAGGGGGTTCAAAGTGCTCACCACACATCTAGATAAGCTCCTTAAGGGTCTAGTTTCCAAAATGGGGTCACTTGTGGGGGGTTTCCACTGTTTAGGCTCATCTGGGGCACTGCAAACGGAACATGACCCCCACCAACGTCTGCATTCCAAAACGTTATTACTTCCTTTCCAAGCCCTGCTGTGCGCCAAAACAGTCCCCCCCCCACATATTTGGTATCAGCGTACTCAGGACAAATTGGACAACAACTTTTGGGGTCCAATTTCCTTGTGAAAAATCAAAAATTTGGGACTAAAAAGTCATTTTTGTGGAAAAATTTTTTTTTTTTTCACACCCAGGCATTATAAACTTTTGTGAAACACTTGGAGGTTCAAAGTGCTCACCACAGATCTAGATAAGTTCCTTATGGGGTCTAGTTTCCAAAATGGGGTCACTTGTGGGGGTTTTCCACTGTTTAGGCTCATCTGGGGCACTGCAAACGGAACATGACCCCCACCAACGTCTGCATTCCAAAACGTTATTACTTCCTTTCCAAGCCCTGCTGTGCGCCAAAACAGTTCCCCCCACACATATTTGGTATCAGCGTACTCAGGACAAATTGGACAACAACTTTTGGGGTCCAATTTCCTTGTGAAAAATCAAAAATTTGGGACTAAAAAATCATTTTTGTGGAAAATTGTTTTTTTGTTTTTTTTCACACCCAGGCATTATAAACTTTTGTGAAACACTTGGGGTTCAAAGTGCTCACAGCGGATCTAGATAAGTTCCATAGGTGGTCTAGTTTCCAAAATGGTGTTACTTGTGGGGGGTTTCCACTGTTTAAGCGCATCAGGGGCTCTCCAAACGCGACATGGTGTCCAATCTCAATTCCAGCCAATTTTGGTTTGAAAAAGTCAAACGGTGCTGCTTCCATTCCAAGCCCTGCCGTGCGCCCAAACAGTGGTCCCCCCCCATATATGGGGTATCAGCATACTCAGGACAAATTGTACAACAACTTTTGTTGTCCAATTTCTCCTGTTACCCTTGTGAAAATAAAAAATTGGGGACTAAACGATCAGGTTTGTGGAAAAAATATGATTTTTTATTTTCACGCCCGGGCGTTATAAACTTCTGTGAAGCACTTGGGGCTTCAAAGTGCTCACCACACATCTAGATAAGTTCCTTAGGGGGTCTAGTTTCCAAAATGGGGTCACTTGTGGGGGGTTTCCACTGTTTAGACACATCAGGGCCTCTACAAATGCGACATGGCGTCCAGCCAATTCCGCGTTGAAAAAGTCAAACGGAGCTCCTTCCCTTGCAACCTCTGCCGTGCGCCCAAAAAGTGGTTTACCCCAACATATGGGGTATCGGCATGCTCAGGACAAATTGCACAAAAACTTTTGGGGTCTTGTTACCCTTGGGAAAATAAAAATTGGGGTGAAAAGATCATTTTTGTGGAAAAAATATGATTTTTTATTTTCACGGCTCTACGTTATAAACTTGTGTGAATCACTTGGAGGTTCAAAGTGCTCACCACACATCTAGATAAGTTCCTTAGGGGGTCTAGTTTCCAAAATGGGGTCACTTGTTGGGGGTTTCCACTGTTTAGGCACATCAGGGGCTCTCTAAACGCGACATGGCATCCAGCCAATTCTGCGTTGAAAAAGTCAAACAGCGCTCCTTCCCTTGCGACCTCTTCCGTGCGCCCAAAAAGTGGTTTACCCCCACATATGGGGTATCAGCATGCTCAGGACAAATTGCACAAAAACTTTTGCGGTCTTATTACCGTTGGGAAATTAAAAATTGGGGTGAAAAGATCATTTTTGTGGAAAAAAAAATTTTTTTTTTTTCACGGCTCTAGGTTATAAACTTGTGTGAAGCACTTGGAGGTTCAAAGTTCTCACCACACATCTAGATAAGTTCCTTAAGGGGTCTTGTATCCAAAATGGGGTCACTTGTGGGGTGTTTCCACTGTTTAGGCACATCAGGGGCTATCTAAACGCGACATGGCATTCAGCCAATTCTGCGTTGAAAAAGTCAAACGGCGCTCCTTCCCTTGCGACCTCTGCCACGCGCCCAAAAAGTGGTTTACCCCCACATATGGGGTATCGAAGTATTCAGAAGAAATTGCACAACAAATTTGTGGTTCATTTTTTCTTTTAACACTTGTGAAAATAAAAAAACTTGGTTCCGAAGTAAAGCTTTTGCAAAAAAAGTTAAATGTCAATTTTTTCCTTCCACATTGCTTCAGCTCCTGTGAAGCACTTGAAGGGTTAATAAACTTCTTGAATGTGGTTTTGAGCACCTTGAGGGATGCAGTTTTTAGAATGGTGTCACTTTTGGGTATTTTCTATCATATAGACCCCTCAAAGTGACTTCAAATGTGATGTGGTCCCTAAAAAAAAAATGGTGTTGTAAAAATGAGAAATCGCTGGTCAACTTTTAACCCTTATAACTTCGTAACAAAAAAAAATTTTGGTCCCAAAATTGTGCTGATGTAAAGTAGACATGTGGGAAATGTTATTTATTAAGAAATTTGTGTGACATATCTCTCTGATTTAAGGGCATAAAAATTTAAAGTTTAAAAATTGTTAAATTTTCAAAATTTTCGCCATATTTCCGTTTTTTTCATAAATAAACACAAGTCATATCAAAGAAATTTTACCACTAACGTGAAGTACAATATGTCACGAAAAAACAATCTCAGAATCAGCGGGATTCGTTAAAGCGTTCCAGAGTTATAACCTCATAAAGTGACAGTGGTCAGAATTGTAAAAATTGGCCCGGTCATTAAGCTGCAAAATGGCTCTGTCCTTAAGGGGTTAAGCATTATTCATAAATACAAAAATGGACTTTTATTCTTAAATTTACAACACTATATTTTGTAACCAATTTTTTGGGTGGTGTGTTGTTCCATTTCTTGTTGGCATGTGCATATATGCGTTTATATTTGCAGTGTCTTTATTTTTATTCTTGAAGTTAGGAAACATGTGTATCTTCGTACCGTGTTAGCCATTAGATAGAAAAATATTTACACTTGAGAGTCCACAGTGGTTGATACCTTTGAATGGATAACTGAAAAGATGGTAACAAATTGCAAGCTTTCGAGGCTACTCACGTCTCTTCATCAGGCAAAGACTAAAACAAAAAATGAAGCATCACATATTTCTATACACAACAGGACACAGGAATAGTGCAATAGGTAAGACAAGTAAGTGACGTGTAGCAGAACTGTCATTATCACAGAGGGATGAACATAAATATTGGAACAGTTCCTAGATAAGGATAGAAAGTTTTATTGCCCTCTGATTGGGGTCTGGTTTTGTGTTTTAATGCCCCTGGAAGGGCAGAGACGCAGATTCCTTAATTGATATAGAATGACATAAATCCGTGTGATCTATTCATTCCATCACTAACAGTGTCAAAGGTCATGATGAGCTTATATTCTGAAACCTTTGTATCTTTGTCATATTTGAAGTTATATTTAATACAGATTGATTCGTACCGTGTTAGCCAGTGATAGAAAAATATTAGACAGACTCTCAAGTAATATTTCTTTAACCATATCCATTCATCATGCTATGACGGGCATACAAAAGTGTTTTGCCACAGGTAAATCCATTATTTTTTGTCTTATCGTGTGGCGCTGATAATTCATCCTTGTTCTCATTTTTTGGCCGGTCTACCCTCACTTGTCCCTCCCTCACTTGTCTTACCTATTCCTGTGTCCTGTTGTGTGTACAAATATGTGATTCTTCCATTTTTTTTTTAGTTTTAGCCTGATGAAGAGACCTGAGTAGTCTCGAAAGCTTTGAATTTGTTACCATATTTTCAGTTAGCCATTAAACGTGTTAGATGCACAGATGAAAACAATCGCTGATGTGTTTTGTGGGTGTTCAGTAACGCCTGCTGTTCCCCTGCTGTGTGTCTGGCAAAAATTACTGCTGCTAACTACAACTCAACTTCAAACGTCTCATACTAGGCTCTGCCTACACCCTCCTTGACCCTGGGCTTCAACAGCGCAGTTGCTGCTCAGAAGTGTTAGATGCACAGATGAAAATCAATCGCTGATGTGTTTGTGGGTTCAGTAACGCCTGCTGTTCCCTGCTGTGTGTCTGGCAAAAATACTGCTGCTAACTACAACTTCAACTTCAAACGTCTCATATAGGCCTCTGCCTACACCCTCCTTGACCCTGGGCTTCAACAGCGCCAGTTGCTGCTCAGAAGTGTTAGATGCACAGATGAAAACAATCGCTGATGTGTTTGTGGGGTTCAGTAACGCCTGCTGTTCCCCTGCTGTGTGTCTGGCAAAAATTACTGCTGCTAACTACAACTTCAACTTCAAACGTCTCATACTAGGCCTCTGCCTACACCCTCCTTGACCCTGGGCTTCAACAGCGCCAGTTGCTGCTCAGAAGTGTTAGATGCACAGATGAAAACAATCGCTGATGTGTTTGTGGGGTTCAGTAACGCCTGCTGTTCCCCTGCTGTGTGTCTGGCAAAAATTACTGCTGCTAACTACAACTTCAACTTCAAACGTCTCATACTAGGCCTCTGCCTACACCCTCCTTGACCCTGGGCTTCAACAGCGCCAGTTGCTGCTCAGAAGTGTTAGATGCACAGATGAAACAATCGCTGATGTGTTTGTGGGGTTCAGTAACGCCTGCTGTTCCCTGCTGTGTGTCCGGCAAAAATTACTGCTAGCTACCTAATCATGGTGAAAAAACCTGACATCTCAAAGTGTCTAGTGCTACACATAGATATGAGGCTACACCCTGATTTCTAAGCTGTAAACATTTGAAACGTCAACTTTCAAACCATAAAATGATTAGTCTTTGTCACAAATCTGTAACAAAATAAATGTGACATATTATTACAGATATGCACATGTCGAAAACAAATGCAAACACAAAATCCTACTTATGCTATAGGATACTGATGGTCAACCTTGTCACTCCATAGCTTAGACAAATCCAACTCACATCATGATGACTCCAATGCTGCAATGTTGGAAGTGCATAATGTGGGTTGAACTTTGACAACTGCTGCAGTGCGAAGGTTATACTTCAGTGTTCTTGCCTTTGAAATAAAAGCATACAAGTAAATATAATAATCCAATGTTGATTAAGGGACGTGATGTACACGTGTAATATTGTGCAAACAATGCATGTAGGAATAGTCCTCTTCAACATTACTTATATTTGTGTCATTTTAAAAAATACATATTTGATTAGAAAGTTAACAGCCTATATCATAAAGGTCCTTCATGTAAACATGATAATCGCTTACAAAAATCATGCATTACCTTGGTAAAGTCAATAGTGCATAGTCACAATAGCAAAATATATACCTGTAAGTGGTGCTGAAAGAACGACAACTGATAGAATACGTGAATGATATATATTTATCAGACTGAATAGCGACATCTGTACAATGTCGATACAATACTGTACCTTAACAAAACAGCTGTGTCACACCTCACACTCGTTTTTCTTGTAGCTTGTTATGTAATAGGGCACATGCGTGTATGTTTCATCATAGGTGCATGTTTACTGAGTAAAGCAGTCATGACAACGCCTTTGTGTTGTCGGTACGCTTGCGATGATGAACGATGCGCACCGTGAATGTTAGTCTGCGTCATAAGACGTAAAGACGCTCCAATACCCAACGCGTCACAGCAGGAAGCCAGTCTGTGCGTCCAAACAGAGGCGCAACCATACATGCACGTAACCTTTTATAAAGCTAGATAAAAAAAGGATGTAGTAGTAACGCACACTTTATTGAGGTACAGTATTACATCGCCATTCACCATCTGTGGCTATGCAGTCTCATCTATATATACCTTATCTATCCGTTGTCATGCTTGCAAGTCCACAGTCAGGCATAAATATCTGTTTTCACTCTGCACTATGCACTTTTTAAATTTTTGTTTTGTTAATATAAATGATTGGCACATATTATCAGTATTACATGATGGAAATTTTAGATATTTTTTTAAAAATTGTAGTTATATTATTCACCAAATGTAAAGTTTTATGAATGTCAAAGAAAACTTGTAATGCTGATTATGTTTTTAAGTCAGCCATTCATTGTCTACACAATAAAAATGGTGTACATACTGTTACTTACCCATCATTAATGGATTCTGATGTGTACTTGTATGCTTTTATTTTAAACCGTATAGCAGATTATTTAACCTATTTTAATTGTGGTTTGCATTGCTTTTCAACATGTTAATGTATGCGTTTATGTTTGTAAATTTTTAATTTACATATATTTTTTTAAGTTAAATCATCATCTTATGGTACTAAAGTTTATATTTCTCTTGTTTGGAGTATAGACATTTTTAATTGACACGTAACAAGGAAAATACTTGATATAGTATTTAAACATCCTCCTTATCCCTGGGCTACAACACCGCCAGTTGTAGCTCGAAGTGCTGTTAGCACAGTCTACACTTGCTCCTGTGTTACTGGGGTTCAGTAATGTCAGCTGTTCCCCTGCTGTGTGAACGGCAAAAAGTCCTGCTGCCTCCACCCTGTTCTCTTCTCATCCCTGGGCTACAACACCGCCAGTTGTTGCTCGGAAGTGCTGTTAGCACAGTGAACACTTGCTCCTGTGTTACTGGGGTTCAGTAATGTCAGCTGTTCCCCTGCTGTGTGAATGGCAAAAAGTCCTGCTGCCTCCACCCTGTTCTCTTCTCATCCCTGGGCTACAACACCGCCAGTTGTTGCTCGGAAGTGCTGTTAGCACAGTGAACACTTGCTCCTGTGTTACTGGGGTTCAGTAATGTCAGCTGTTCCCCTGCTGTGTGAACGGCAAAAAGTCCTGCTGCCTCCACCCTGTTCTCTTCTCATCCCTGGGCTACAACACCGCCAGTTTAGCTCGGAAGTGCTGTTAGCACAGTCTACACTTGCTCCTGTGTTACTGGGGTTCAGTAATGTCAGCTGTTCCCCTGCTGTGTGAACGGCAAAAAGTCCTGCTGCCTCCACCCTGTTCTCTTCTCATCCCTGGGCTACAACACCGCCAGTTGTTTCTCGGAAGTGCTGTTAGCACAGTGAACACTTGCTCCTGTGTTACTGGGGTTCAGTAATGTCAGCTGTTCCCCTGCTGTGTGAACGGCAAAAAGTCCTGCTGCCTCCACCCTGTTCTCTTCTCATCCCTGGGCTACAACACCGCCAGTTGTAGCTCGGAAGTGCTGTTAGCACAGTCTACACTTGCTCCTGTGTTACTGGGGTTCAGTAATGTCAGCTGTTCCCCTGCTGTGTGAACGGCAAAAAGTCCTGCTGCCTCCACCCTGTTCTCTTCTCATCCCTGGGCTACAACACCGCCAGTTGTTGCTCGGAAGTGCTGTTAGCACAGTGAACACTTGCTCCTGTGTTACTGGGGTTCAGTAATGTCAGCTGTTCCCCTGCTGTGTGAACGGCAAAAAGTCCTGCTGCCTCCACCCTGTTCTCTTCTCATCCCTGGGCTACAACACCGCCAGTTGTAGCTCAGAAGTGCTGTTAGCACAGTCTACACTTGCTCCTGTGTTACTGGGTTCAGTAATGTCAGCTGTTCCCCTGCTGTGTGAACGGCAAAAAGTCCTGCTGCCTCCACCATGTTCTCTTCTCATCCCTGGGCTACAACACCGCCAGTTGTTGCTCGAAAGTGTCATTGGCACGGGTACCCACTCCTGCCCAGACTGGTTACAGCACGCCATCTGTTTCCTCTCAGTGTAAACGTCACTTAGCCTCCAATAAGTTGTCCTGTCGTGTTGCGGTCGGGTTAGCCGACTCTATGGTGCTTGGAGTTTAGGTGCTTCCTATGTGTGCTGCGGGATATGCAAATAAAGGCTGTTTCCGTTGTGACAATAGGACAATCACCCACTGTAGTACTGTGGGATTCGGTAACTGCGGCCGGCTCGCGGCCTGTCATCTTAAATTTCCATGGGTACCTTCTGCTACCCGTCCGGGTTCCAGTACCGTCAGCTGGTTCTCCGCAGTGCCTTTGGCCTAGGTGCCTCCATCTCGGTATCCGAGTTCCAGCAACGTCTGCTGGTCCTTGGTAGTGCTTTGGAGCACAGGTACTTCCTGCTTAGTAACCGTGTCCCAGTAACGTCAGCTGGTCCTCGGTTGTGCCATTGGCTCTTTTCCTTCTGCTGCCCCTCCGGGTTCCAGCACAGTCAGCTGGTCCTCGTTACTTGCATTGGCTCTTGTACCTTCTGCTACCCGTCCGGGTTCCAGTACCGTCAGCTGGTTCTCCGCAGTGCCTTTGGCCTAGGTGCCTCCATCTCAGTATCCGAGTTCCAGCAACGTCTGCTGGTCCTTGGTAGTGCTTTGGAGCACAGGTACCTCCTGCTTAGTAACCGTGTCCCAGTAACGTCAGCTGGTCCTCCGTTGTGCCATTGGCTCTTTTCCTTCTGCTGCCCCTCCGGGTTCCAGCACAGTCAGCTGGTCCTCGTTACTTGCATTGGCTCTTGTACCTTCTGCTACCCGTCCGGGTTCCAGTACCGTCAGCTGGTTCTCCGCAGTGCCTTTGGCCTAGGTGCCTCCATCTCGGTATCCGAGTTCCAGCAACATCTGCTGGTCCTTGGTAGTGCTTTGGAGCACAGGTACCTCCTGCTTAGTAACCGTGTCCCAGTAACGTCAGCTGGTCCTCGGTTGTGCCATTGGCTCTTTTCCTTCTGCTGCCCCTCCGGGTTCCAGCACAGTCAGCTGGTCCTCGTTACTTGCATTGGCTCTTGTACCTTCTGCTACCCGTCCGGGTTCCAGTACCGTCAGCTGGTTCTCCGCAGTGCCTTTGGCCTAGGTGCCTCCATCTCAGTATCCGAGTTCCAGCAACGTCTGCTGGTCCTTGGTAGTGCTTTGGAGCACAGGTACCTCCTGCTTAGTAACCGTGTCCCAGTAACGTCAGCTGGTCCTCCGTTGTGCCATTGGCTCTTTTCCTTCTGCTGCCCCTCCGGGTTCCAGCACAGTCAGCTGGTCCTCGTTACTTGCTTTGGCTCATGTACCTTCTGCTACCCGTCCGGGTTCCAGTACCGTCAGCTGGTTCTCCGCAGTGCCTTTGGCCTAGGTGTCTCCATCTCGGTATCCGAGTTCCAGCAATGTCTGCTGGTCCTTGGTAGTGCTTTGGAGCACAGGTACCTCCTGCTTAGTAACCATGTCCCAGTAACGTCAGCTGGTCCTCGGTTGTGCCATTGGCTCTTTTCCTTCTGCTGCCCCTCCGGGTTCCAGCACAGTCAGCTGGTCCTCGTTACTTGCATTGACTCTTGTACCTTCTGCTACATTTACAAATTTAAGATTTTTTCAATGCTTTTTTGGGTAATCACTCTGGATCTCCAACAATGAAGACGATGACCCTGATGACCACCCCGAAGAAGATGACGACCACAAGGACGACGAGCATCAAGCCAACCAGCCTAAACACCATCACAAAGAAGAAATAAAAGATTACCAAACAGGACTAAGAAGGTTAAGACAAACTGCAAGATACAGAACAAGAGACTTAAGAACAATAAGCAGAAGATCAAAAAGCAGAAGAACATGAAGTATAAGACCAAAATGAAGAGCAAAATATATGCTCTAAATTCTAAGCAGAAGAAGACTAAGCAGTGTATGGGGTGAGTCCGTTCCTCCTCGTGGTGCCCCTGGAAAATGCCTGCTGCTGCAGGCTAAACTGAACACGGACAAATACTGTTGTAATTTAAATCTTTTGTGACAGCAAGAACGGAAGGATGAAAAATTCATACTTTGACAGATTACAAGTACAGGATTCTCTGTCACAAATAAGAATATGATGAAGAAGATGAAGTACAATATGAATAAGAATAATAGTTTAATAAGAAGAATATGAGTAATGTTAACAAAAAGATGAATAGCAAGAAGTTTAAGAAGAAGATAAAGAAGGTGAAGATGAAGAATAATTTGATGAAAAAGATGATGCTGCTGAAGATTATGAAGGAGAAAGTGTGTGAAAAGTTAAAAAGGTGAAGAGCATGGAAGTTGTGAAATATACATATTTGCCAAAATAGAAAAAACGTTAACAACATTGTCAATTTATTCGTCAATCCGAACATCTTTAAAAAAAATATATATATATATGCTATTCCATTTGATTGGGTTAAACATCTATGCCTTTAATGTCTCCTCAACCTTCCCCAATACATTCTACATTACTCTTTGTTGTTTTCCTTCATGTACAATTAACCAACAAGGCAAGAATGGGTTTTTTTTAATTCCGATATTTTGTTCCCATAGACTTACATGGGACTTCCGGTATCGGTATCGGGTATCGCCGATATTTTAATGGTATCGGCGATACCATTCCGATTCCGATACTTTTGGATATCGGAAAGTAATGCTCAACCCTAATCACGTAATCTCCGGTCCTCCCAAGACATCCTTCTCTCCTCCACATTTATTCGCTCCTCACCCAACTGCCACCAAGACTTCTTCCGAATATCCCCCATCATCTGGAATTCTTTGCCCCAACATGTCCAACTATCAACCTCATTTGGATCCTTCAGACGGAACCTGAAAACCCACCTCTTCAGGAAAGTTTGCAGCCTGCAATAACCCTACTCACCCTCCTCACCACTACCAGAGATATCGCCTCAACCAACACCGGAACTGCTGCAACCCACCAACCTGCTGTCTCCTTCCCCACCATCCTGTAGAATGTAAGCCCGAAAGGGCAGGGTCCTCTCCCCTCTGTATCAGTCTGTCATTGTTAGTTTGTTTACTGTAAGTGATATCTGTCATTTGTATGTAACCCGTTCTCATGTACAGCACCGTGGAATCAATGGTACTATATAAATAAATAATAATAATGTCAAGGGACCAAGGTAACAGGCCAAGCAAAAGAGTGCCTTCTCAAGGAACAATCCAGGGGTATAGTCCATTGACTGGGGTGAAACAATTTAAACCTGAGGATCAGTAATGGCAAGGACCCTATAAATTGTTGGAAAGGGTTGCCGAGGGCCACT
>JARQOD010012281.1:0-20288 GCA_033576555.1 Oophaga sylvatica | reverse complement strand
TGGTATTTATCTATTACACGTTACTTCAGTGACTCCTCCATGTCTCATCTATGTTATCATCTTATCAGTGTATATAATGGTATTTATCTATTACACGTTACTTCAGTGACTCCTCCATGTCTCATCTATGTTATCATCTTATCAGTGTATATAATGGTATTTATCTATTACACGTTACTTCAGTGACTCCTCCATGTCTCATCTATGTTATCATCTTATCAGTATATATAATGGTATTTATCTATTACAGTTACTTCAGTGACTCCTCATGTCTCATCTATGTTATCATCTTATCAGTGTATATAATGGTATTTATCTATTACACGTTACTTCAGTGATCCTCCATGTCTCATCTATGTTATCATCTTATCAGTGTATATAATGGTATTTATCTATTACACGTTACTTCAGTGACTCCTCCATGTCTCATCTATGTTATCATCTTATCAGTGTATATAATGGTATTTATCTATTACACGTTACTTCAGTGATTCCTCATGTCTCATCTATGTTATCATCTTATCAGTTATATAATGGTATTTATCTATTACACGTTACTTCAGTGATCTCCATGTCTCATCTATGTTATCATCTTATCAGTTATTAATGGTATTTATCTATTACACGTTACTTCAGTGACTCCTCCATGTCTCATCTATGTTATCATCTTATCAGTATATATAATGGTATTTATCTATTACAGTTACTTCAGTGACTCCTCCATGTCTCATCTATGTTATCATCTTATCAGTGTATATAATGGTATTTATCTATTACACGTTACTTCAGTGATCTCCATGTCTCATCTATGTTATCATCTTATCAGTTATATAATGGTATTTATCTATTACAGTTACTTCAGTGACTCCTCCATGTTCTCTATGTTATCATCTTATCAGTGTATATAATGGTATTTATCTATTACACGTTACTTCAGTGACTCCTCCATGTCTCATCTATGTTATCATCTTATCAGTGTATATAATGTATTTATCTATTACAGTTACTTCAGTGACTCCTCCATGTCTCATCTATGTTTCATCTTATCAGTGTATATAATGGTATTTATCTATTACACATTACTTCAGTGACTCCTCCATGTCTCATCTATGTTATCATCTTATCAGTTATATAATGGTATTTATCTATTACAGTTACTTCAGTGATCCTCATGTCTCATCTATGTTATATCTTATCAGTGTATATAATGGTATTTATCTATTACACGTTACTTCAGGACTCCTCCATGTTCATCTATGTTATCATCTTATCAGTATATAATGGTATTTATCTATTCACGTTACTTCAGTGATTCCTCCATGTCTCATCTATGTTATCATCTTATCAGTGTATATAATGGTATTTATCTATTACACGTTACTTCAGTGACTCCTCCATGTCTCATCTATGTTATCATCTTATCAGTGTATATAATGGTATTTATCTATACACGTTACTTCAGTGATTCCTCCCATGTCTCATCTATGTTATCATCTTATCAGTGTATATAATGGTATTTATCTATTACACGTTACTTCAGTGATCCTCCATGTCTCATCTATGTTATCATCTTATCAGTTATATAATGGTATTTATCTATTACATGTTACTTCAGTGATTCCTCCATGTCTCATCTATGTTATCATCTTATCAGTGTATATAATGGTATTTAGCTATTACACTTACTTCAGTGACTCTCCTCATGTCTCATCTATGTTATCATCTTATCAGTGTATATAATGGTATTTATCTATTACACTTACTTCAGTGATTCCTCCATGTCTCATCTATGTTATCATCTTATCAGTTATATAATGGTATTTATCTATTACAGTTACTTCAGTGACTCCTCCATGTCTCATCTATTTATCATCTTATCAGTGTATATATAATGGTATTTATCTATTACACGTTACTTCAGTGACTCCTCCATGTCTCATCTATTTATCATCTTATCAGTGTTATATAATGGTATTTATCTATTACACGTTACTTCAGTGATTCCTCCATGTCTCATCTATGTTATCATCTTATCAGTATATATAATGGTATTTATCTATTACACGTTACTTCAGTGACTCCTCCATGTCTCATCTATGTTATCATCTTATCATGTATATAATGGTATTTATCTATTACACGTTACTTCAGTGACTCCTGCATGTCTCATCTATGTTATCATCTTATCAGTATATATAATGGTATTTATCTATTACATGTTACTTCAGTGATTCCTCCATGTCTCATCTATATTATCATCTTATCAGTGTATATAATGGTATTTATCTATTACACGTTACTTCAGTGACTCCTCCATGTCTCATCTTGTTATCATCTTATCAGTGTATATAATGTATTTATCTATTACAGTTACTTCAGTGATTCCTCCATGTCTCATCTATGTTATCATCTTATCAGTGTATATAATGGTATTTATCTATTAATGTTACTTCAGTGATTCCTCCATGTCTCATCTATGTTATCATCTTATCAGTGTATATAATGGTATTTATCTATTACAGTTACTTCAGTGACTCCTCCATGTCTCATCTATGTTATCATCTTATCAGTATATATAATGGTATTTATCTATTACACGTTACTTCAGTGACTCCTCCATGTCTCATCTATGTTATCATCTTATCAGTATATAATGGTATTTATCTATTACATGTTACTTCAGTGATTCCTCCATGTCTCATCTATGTTATCATCTTATCAGTGTATATAATGGTATTTATCTATTACACGTTACTTCAGTGACTCCTGCATGTCTCATCTATGTTATCATCTTATCAGTGTATATAATGGTATTTATCTATTACACATTACTTCAGTGACTCCTCCATGTCTCATCTATGTTATCATCTTATCAGTGTATATAATGGTATTTATCTATTACACGTTACTTCAGTGATTCCTCCATGTCTCATCTATGTTATCATCTTATCAGTGTATATAATGGTATTTATTAGAGTTGAGCGATACTTTCCGATATCCTAAAGTATCGGAATCGGAATGGTATCGCCGATATCACTAAAATATCGGCGATACCCGATATCGATACCGGAAGTCCCATGTAAGTCTATGGGAACAAAATATCGAAATTAAAAAAAACCCATTCTTGCCTTGTTGGTTAATTGTACATGAAGGAAAACAAGAAAGAGTAATGTAGAATGTATTGGGGAAGGTTGAGGAGACATTAAAGGCATAGATGTTTAACCCAATCAAATGGAATAGCATAAATATTTTTTTTTTTAAAGATGTTCGGATTGACGAAGAAATTGACAATGTTAACGTTTTTTATATTTTGGCAAATATGTATATTACACAACTTCCATGCTCTTCATCTTCACCTTTTTAACTTTTCACACACTTTCTCCTTCATAATCTTCTGCAGCATCATCTTTTTCATCAAATTATTCTTCATCTTCACCTTCTTTATCTTCTTCTTAAACTTCTTGCTATTCATCTTTGTTAACATTACTCATATTCTTCTTATTAAACTATTATTCTTATTCATATTCTGCTTCATCTTCTTCATCATATTCTTATTTGTGACAGAGAATCCTGTACTTGTAATCTGTCAAAGTATGAATTTTTCATCCTTCCGTTCTTGCTGTCACAAAAGATTTAAATTACAACAGTATTTGTCCGTGTTCAGTTTAGCCTGCAGCAGCAGGCATTTTCCAGGGGCACCACGAGGAGGAACGGACTCACCCCCATACACTGCTTAGTCTTCTTCTGCTTAGAATTTAGAGCATATATTTTGCTCTTCATTTTGGTCTTATACTTCATGTTCTTCTGCTTTTAGATCTTCTGCTTATTGTTCTTGTGTCTCTTGTTCCGTATCTTGTATTTGTAGCACAATCTTGTACCAGCTGATGTTACTGGGACACGGTTACTAAGCAGGAGGTACCTGTGCTCCAAAGCACTACCAAGGACCAGCAGACGTTGCTGGAACTCGGATACCAAGATGGAGGCACCTAGGCCAAAGGCACTGCGGAGAACCAGCTGACGGTACTGGAACCCGGAGGGGCAGCAGAAGGAAAAGAGCCAATGGCACAACCGAGGACCAGCTGACGTTACTGGGACACGGTTACTAAGCAGGAGGTACCTGTGCTCCAAAGCACTACCAAGGACCAGCAGACGTTGCTGGAACTCGGATACCAAGATGGAGGCACCTAGGCCAAAGGCACTGCGGAGAACCAGCTGACGGTACTGGAACCCGGAGGGGCAGCAGAAGGAAAAGAGCCAATGGCACAACCGAGGACCAGCTGACGTTACTGAACCCCAGTAACACAGGAGCAAGTGTTGACTGTGCTAACAGCACTTCCGAGCAACAACTGGCGGTGTTGGAGCCCAGGGTCAAGGAGGATGTTTAAATACTAGATCAAGTAATTTCCTTGTTACCTGTCAATTTTAAATGTCTATACTTCAAACAAGAGAAAGATAACCTTTACTACCATAAGATGATGATTTCATTTAAACTAATATCTAGATAAATAAAGAATTGACAAACATAAACACATACATTAACATGTTGAACAGCAATGCAAACCACAAAATAAATTAGTTAAGGAATCTGCTATACGGTTGTACATAAAAGCATACAAGTACATATCTGAATCCATTAATGATGGATAAGTAACAGTATGTACACCATTTTTATTGTATAGACAATGAATGTCTGACTTCAAAACATCATCAGCATTACAAGTTATCTGTGACATTACTAAAATGTTACATTTGCTGAATAATGTCACTAAACAGTTTATACAAAATTATACAATTTCCATCATGTAATACTCATAATATGTGGCAATAATCATGTTTATTAACAAACATAACCTTTAAAAAGTGCATAGTGCATAGTGAAAATTGCTATTTATGCCTGACTGTCGACTTGCAAGCATGACAACGGATAGATAAGGTATATATAGATGAGACTGCATAGCCACAGATGGTGAATGGCGATGTAATACTGTACCTCAATAAAGTGTGCGTCACTACTACATAATTTTTTTTATATAGCTTTATAAACAGGGTACGTGGATGTATGCTTGCGCCTTTGTTTTGACGCACAGACTGCCTTCCTGCTGAGACGCGTTGGGTAGTGAACAGTTGTGTGCAGTGTTCACTGTAGTCTGAGGTTTTCCTTTTTGGAGTGCAGATCACGCTCCAGTTAGTTCTTCAACCACTGCTGGTTGTAGTCTGCTGAGCGTGTGTCACTGGCACATCCTTGAAATTTTTCTCTAATTGTTGCTGCTCCACTCTATTACAAATAAATAAAATCTATTAGTGTGACGCGCTTCCATCCGTATACAATACATTGGTTGCAAACACTATAGAAGTACACAAAGGGGCCTTTCACACCTACTGAACAGTTGTGTGCAGTGTTCACTGCAGTCTCTGCGGAATAACCACACTTAGGCCTTATAACTTTTCAGACTTTCTTTATCAATCTACCAAGATGAAGAAGGCAGGGAGTAAGGCACGTGGTCGTGGAGTTTCTTCAGGGAGAGGACGTGGGGATTCTGTGGCTGCTGCGGCCCCCAGTGACACAGCATCCACCAGTTTTCCCCGGGCCGTGAGCGTTCCTTTATGCGCACTTTTGTAGGAGCTCGGAGTACCCCCTGCTGCGGGAAGAACAAAGTGAAGCCGTTGTTGTTTGGATCTCAGCCAATGCATCGACTTCAATTGCTTCCACCTCCTCTCAGGACCACAGCACTGTTGGGCAACCATCTGTCTCTTCACCGCCTGGCAAATTGCCCAGGCAGTCAGAGAGTTCTGTACAGGAGCCAGCTGAGTGTCTGCTTCTGTTCTCAGAATCTATTGGCTTGCAAACAGGGGCCCAGCCAAGCAGCATTCTGTAATGTGAAGAAGAGGGAGTATGCAGTGATGCGCAACAGCTGTGTCTCTCTGAATCTGAAGAGGCGGGTGAGACAGTGCCGATGGTCAGCACACCGCAGAACGCATCTGATGATGATGATGAGACCCAGGTGCCAGTTTCTGTTGAGCATGGTGCTGGCCAGACCACCCAACAGCAGGTGTTGGAAGAGGGTAGTGGAGATGATGAGGTCCAATACCCAACATGGCATGAAGAACAGGAAGGTGGTGGGAGCAGCTCAGAGGAATAATAATAATATTTATTTATATAGCGCCATCATATTCCGCAGCGCTTTACAGTTTAGCAGTTTCAGAACACAAGTCATAAGTAACAACGTTAACAATACAATAATTTAAGCTAAATAAGTCGCCCCTGCTCGTGACAGCTTACAATGTACAATGAGATGGGGGAGATACAAAGTATAGGTGTTTATATACAATGGTGCATTTACAATGATGTTCCAGCCATCTTAAGGGACTGAGGGATGGAGATAGTGAATGGGCTAGAGACACACACACACTTACACAGAATACATAGAATGACTTTGATTAGTGAATGTGATAGGCCGCTCTGAACAAATGTGTTTTGAGGGAGCGCCTGAAACCATGCAAATTGTGGATAGTCCTAATTTCTTGGGGTACAGCATTCCAGAGGATTGGCGTAGAGCAGGAGAAGTCTTGGAGTCGGGAGTGGGAGGTACGTATTAGTGCAGAGGTTAGTCGAAAGTCGTTTGCAGAGCGCAGCAGTCGGTTAGGCCGATAGATAGAAATGAGGGAGGAGATGTAGGAGGGGTGCTGCACTGTGGAGAGCTTTGTGGGTGAGAACCAGTACTTTGGTTGAAAGCTGGGAGAGGCCTAGAGAAATGGTTAGTGATAGAAGGAAGATAGAGGAAGACATTGCCCCAACGGTACAAACAGGAGGGAGAGTTAGGCTGCAGACTCGGTTGCCTGTAGCCTCCAGTTTGGCACCTGTTCGGAGCAGTTGTCTTCCAAAAGTCAAAACGTGCGCTCCAGGACTTGCACTGCGTGGTCCTTTTTTCACACACTTGCACATGATATTTGCTATGTGAAATGCAAGCTGTGTAATCAAAAATTAAAAATAGCTAAAAGTGTCAGTCACCTCAATACCACAAATATGTGGAAACATGTGCGGACAAAGCACGTAGTTGAATTACAAAGACACACTGGAGATGTAGGCCAACCTACAGCAGCACCTACATCTTCAGGTTGTGTTGAAGCCTCTTCATCGAGCTCACACACAGCTGGTTATGCTTCCTCACAGGATCGCCATGGAAGAACCTCGGCCACTGTTGTCCAGAGACAAACTGTTATTCCACACACAGCAGCAAGTTCCCTGTCATCCTCACACTCCCAGGCCACAAAACAGCCAGCGGTAGCACAGGCATGGGATAAAACACGGCCATACTCCGCAAACCATGCACGAGCACAGGCTCTGAATGCTGGCATTGCAAAACTCCTGTCCCTTGAAATGCTGTGATTCAGGCTGGTGGAGACAGACAGTTTCCGTAACTGAATATCATTGTCAATCCCACAATACAATGTGCCAAGCCGATTTCATTTCAGCAGGCAAGCCGTCCCTGGTCTGCAAAAGCATGTTGAGGGAAAAATTAAACATGCGCTACTAAAAGCCCTCAGTAGCAAGGTCCACCTGACCACCGATGCGTGGACCAGTACCCATTGTTATGATCTGCTACAACCAGTAAGGAAAGAAGGGAATTCTGTCCCTACAATACAACTAAGCTGAATCCCTACGATGTAACGGGGAACCTGATCCTGCGACCAGACCCGCTAAAGTCCTCATCTAGTGTGAACGAAGACCTATAGTTGCGAGGGAGTAATCCCTACAAGATCTAGGGACTGGGAGAAAAGGTGGACACCTCCTAACATAAATTGTAGCATGGATAATTAAACAGAAAAATAAATACTTTGTGATCCTAACATCAAGCAAAACTCACAGATTAAGGCACCTAAGCACCCGGCTAGCTTAACAGTAGATAATACAATGAAGTCAAGCAAAGCCAGAAGGGCGGAGCCAGACTAAATAGGGAAAAAAGGTCATGTGACCAGCAAACTGAAACAAAACCTAACAAGAGGGTTCTAACACCCATGGCCAGGGACAATACCTTTCCCTCACTGCCCATTGGGTCAATGTTGTGCAGCCGGGTACTGATCTTGCGAGTGGCGCTGTACGTGTTCTGCCAACTCCAAGGATTGCAGGAATCAAGTCTGTACACATTGATTCCTCCTATTCCAGTTCCTCAGAATCATCGCTGCAGGAGCCGTCACGGTCTACCTCCACATGGACCCGTGAACGTTTACCTGTTGCGACCGATATGAGCACAGCCGTGTCCAAATGTCAACAGGCCATCCTGAAATTAATTTCCATGGGGAATCTTAGCCACACAGCGCAGGAGCTCTGTAATGCCATAAAGCAGGAGAGCGACGTGTGGTTTTTGGAAGAGAATCTACAGGCAGGCTTGGTAGTGTGTGACAATGGCCGAAATCTGGTGTCAGCTCTGGGCCTTGGCAACCTCACTCACATACCATGTCTGTCATATGTGCTCAACTTGGTCGTGCAGAGTTTTTTGAGGGACTATCCGGATCTTGATGCACTGCTGCACAAGGTCCGCCTAGAGTGCGCTCACTTGCGACGTTCCAGCATGGCCAGATCGCTGATTGCAGCTCTGCAACGCAGATTTCACCTTCATGAACATCGCATTATATGTGACGTACCCACCAGGTGGAATTCCTCGTTACATATGTTGGAGCGGTTGTGTGAGCAGCAGCCAACAGTAATGGAGTATCAGCTGCATCAGGCGCAGTCAACTCGCAATTTGCGGCGTTCACACTTCACCACTACTGAGTGGGCCTCTATAATAAGAATAATAATATTATTTATTTATATAGCGCCATAATATTCCGCAGTGCTTTACAGTTTAACAGTTTCAAAACACGAGTCATAAGTAACAACGTTAACAATACAATAATTAAAGCAAAATCAGCCGCCCCTGCTGGTGAAAGCTTACAATCTACAATGAGGTGTGGGAGATACAAAGTACAGGTGTTTATATACAATGGTGTTTTTACAATGATGGTCCAGCCATTTTAAGGAAGTGAGGGATGCATGGAGATAGTGAATGGGCTACACACACAGAATTACACATAGAATGACTTTGATTAGTGAATGTGATAGGCCACTGTGAACAAATGTGTTTTGAGGGAGCGCCTGAAACCATCCAAATTGCGGATAGTCCTAATTTCTTGGGGTTAGAGCATTCCAGAGGATTGGCGCAGCGCGGGTGAAGTCTTGGAGTTGGGAGTGGGAGGTACGGATTAGTGCAGAGGTTAGTCGAAGGTCGTTTGCAGAGTGCAGCAGTCGGTTAGGCCGATAAATATAAATAAGGGAGGAGATGTAGGGGGGTGCTGCGCTGTGGAGAGCTATGTTGGTGAGAACCAGTAATTAGAATTGGATCCTATAATGAATGGGCAGCCACTGCCAGTGTAATGAGTGGCGAATAACTCTATGAAGGATATCTGCCACGTTTTGCGTGCGTTTGATGAGTCAACGCGGATGGCGAGTGCAGATGATGCACTAGTCAGCCTGACTGTCCCCCTTATCTGCCTGCTTCAAAAAACACTGCAAGCACTAAGGCATGAGGTTTTGGAAGAGGTGGAGGATGAGGAGTCACAAATTCCATCACCTTCTGGACAGTCAGCGCAACGTGGTTCCTCACAAAGGGCTGGAGGACTTTCAAAGTACCATGCTGTATCAACAATTGAACCTCCAGAGTCGCTGTCTATATTTTCATAACCATTACAAACTTTTAATGTATTTACAAAGCACATAATGTACATTTTTTGTCTATCCTTTTGTAATGCTATTGTGTTTCCATAAACTGATGTTACAGAATTATGATACAAAGTTTTTAAATTTTGAGTTTTAAATTTTGTAAATTTATATGTATTTGAAGGACTTTGTGAGGAGGATGAGGAGTCACAAATTCCATCACCTTCTGGACAGTCAGCGCAACGTGGTTCCTCACAAAGGGCTGGAGGACTTTCAAAGTACCATGCTGTATCAACAATTGAACCTCCAGAGTCGCTGTCTATATTTTCATAACCATTACAAACTTTTAATGTATTTACAAAGCACATAATGTACATTTTTTGTCTATCCTTTTGTAATGCTATTGTGTTTCCATAAACTGATGTTACAGAATTATGATACAAAGTTTTTAAATTTTGAGTTTTAAATTTTGTAAATTTATATGTATTTGAAGGACTTTGTGAGGAGGATGAGGAGGAGTCAATGGAGGAGGAAGACATCGCTCCAGAGGGAGGTAGACAATGCTCTAGTCAGTATGTAGACCAAGGGTGGGGTGATGCACAGCAGGCGGAGATGACGCCTCTTGCAGGGGACAACGTTTCTTGGCCAGTTGGGAGTCTGCAGCACATGGTTGATTTCATGCTGCAGTGGCTGAGAAACGACCGCCGCATCGAACACATTCACACCACGTCTGATTATTGGGTGTACACCCTCCTAGACCCTCGCTACCGGGACAACTTACAAAGCCTCATCACACCGTTGAACCGGGAGCGTAAAATGCGGAAGTACCAAGACACACTGGTGCAATCCATAATGTTCTCCATTCCAGCCGAGAGCACTGCTGCTGCTACTGATTTACAAAGCAGCTCTGTGCGTCGAGGCAGTGGAGACAGCTCTGCAACAAGAGGGAGCACAAGCAGCGCCTCTGCACAGGGCAAGAACAGTATGTTCCAAATGTGTCGAAGTTTTGTGGCAGCGCCACCAATGTCTACACCATCCGAGACGGCTCAGTCAGCAGGAGGCAACATTTCCGTAAGATGGTGACAGACTACATGTCTTGCCCTCTCAGTGTACTCCCAGATGGCTCTTCCCCATTCAAGTTTTGTGTCTCTAAGCTGGATACATGGCCAGAGCTTAGCCAGTATGCATTGGAGGTGCTGGCTTGATCTGCTGGCAGTGTATTATCGGAGCGCGTCTTTACTGCTGCAGGTGGTGTACTAACAGACCGTTGCATGCGACTATCCTACGATAATGTAGAACGGCTTACTTTTCTGAAAATGAACTAGGCATGGATCTCGCCTGAATTTGCCTGTCCGGTTTCAGATTAACTAACTGGTTGACAACGTTTTCCATGTCTCCTGTTATGTTCATCTTTCTACCACCTGAGCTATACTCCCTGGGCTACAACACTGCCAGTTGCTGCTCAGAAGTGTCGTGTCCACAGACCAATACACAAGCTATAGTGATAGTGGGGTTCAGTAACGCCTGCTGTTCCCCTGCTGTGTGTCCGGCAAAAATTACTGCTACCTACCTACACATGTTTAAAAAAACATGACATGTTAAAGTGGCTAGTGCTACACATAGATATCAGGCTACACCCTTATTTCTAAGCTGTAAACAAGTGAAACGTCAAATTTAAAACCATTCAATGATTAGTGTTGGTAACAAATCTGTAACTAAATAATTGTGACATATTATGGCAGATATCCACATGTCTAACACAAATGCTAACACAAAAGCATACTTATGCTATAGGGTACTGATGGTGAACCTTCTCACTCCATAACTTTGACCAATCCAACTCACATCATGCCTCAAATGCTGCAATGTTGGAAGTGCATAATGTGGGTTGAACTTTGACAACAGCTGCAGTGCGAAGGTTATCCTTCTGTGTTCTTGGCTTTTAAATAAAAGCATACAAGTAAATATAATAATACATTGTTGATTAAGGGACATGATGTACACCTGTAATATTGTGCAAACAATGGATGTAGGACTATTCCTCTTCAACATTACTTATATTTGTGTCATTTGAAAAAATACATATTTTAGTTAAAAATTAAAAACCCATGTTCAGTAGCTGTGAAAGGCCCGTTTGTGTACTTCTATATTGTTTGCAACCAATGTATTGTATACGGATGGAAGCGCGTCACACTAATAGATTAGATTTATTTTAAATGGAATGTAGCAGAACCAATTGGAGATAAATGAAAAGGATGAGCCACTGAGACACGCTCAGCAGAGTACAAGCAGCAGTGCTTGAACATGTAACTGGAGCGTGATCTGCACTCAAAAAAGTAAAAAACACAGACTGAAGTGAACACTGAAACACAACTGTCCACAATCTGTGAAAAGCTCCTTTCTGTACTTCTATAGTGTTTGCAACCAATGTATTGTATACGGATGGAAGCGCGTCACACTAATAGATTAGATTTATTTTAAATGGAATGTAGCAGAACCAATTGGAGATAAATGAAAAGGATGAGCCACTGAGACACGCTCAGCAGAGTACAAGCAGCAGTGCTTGAACATGTAACTGGAGCGTGATCTGCACTCAAAAAAGTAAAAAACACAGACTGAAGTGAACACTGAAACACAACTGTCCACAATCTGTGAAAAGCTCCTTTCTGTACTTCTATAGTGTTTGCAACCAATGTATTGTATACGGATGGAAGCGCGTCACACTAATAGATTAGATTTATTTTAAATGGAATGTAGCAGAACCAATTGGAGATAAATGAAAAGGATGAGCCACTGAGACACGCTCAGCAGAGTACAAGCAGCAGTGCTTGAACATGTAACTGGAGCGTGATCTGCACTCAAAAAAGTAAAAAACACAGACTGAAGTGAACACTGAAACACAACTGTCCACAATCTGTGAAAAGCTCCTTTCTGTACTTCTATAGTGTTTGCAACCAATGTATTGTATACGGATGGAAGCGCGTCACACTAATAGATTAGATTTATTTTAAATGGAATGTAGCAGAACCAATTGGAGATAAATGAAAAGGATGAGCCACTGAGACACGCTCAGCAGAGTACAAGCAGCAGTGCTTGAACATGTAACTGGAGCGTGATCTGCACTCAAAAAAGTAAAAAACACAGACTGAAGTGAACACTGAAACACAACTGTCCACAATCTGTGAAAAGCTCCTTTCTGTACTTCTATAGTGTTTGCAAGTTGCAACCAATGTATTGTATACGGATGGAAGCGCGTCACACTAATAGATTAGATTTATTTTAAATGGAATGTAGCAGAACCAATTGGAGATAAATGAAAAGGATGAGCCACTGAGACACGCTCAGCAGAGTACAAGCAGCAGTGCTTGAACATGTAACTGGAGCGTGATCTGCACTCAAAAAAGTAAAAAACACAGACTGAAGTGAACACTGAAACACAACTGTCCACAATCTGTGAAAAGCTCCTTTCTGTACTTCTATAGTGTTTGCAACCAATGTATTGTATACGGATGGAAGCGCGTCACACTAATAGATTAGATTTATTTTAAATGGAATGTAGCAGAACCAATTGGAGATAAATGAAAAGGATGAGCCACTGAGACACGCTCAGCAGAGTACAAGCAGCAGTGCTTGAACATGTAACTGGAGCGTGATCTGCACTCAAAAAAGTAAAAAACACAGACTGAAGTGAACACTGAAACACAACTGTCCACAATCTGTGAAAAGCTCCTTTCTGTACTTCTATAGTGTTTGCAACCAATGTATTGTATACGGATGGAAGCACGTCACACTAATAGATTTGATTTTTTTTTCTAATATAATGGAGCTGCACCAATTCCACAAAATAAAAAAAAAAAAAAAAAAAAAGAGTCAGTGACACGTGCAGATGCCTACAAACAGCGGTGGATGCAGAGCAAACTGCAGCGTCACCTGCACTGTCACACACACACCTTGCACAGAGCTGTTAAAACAACACTGGCAAAATGAAGCTTTACACAGCGGTTGGTAAACTAGCCTGCCTCAAGCACAGTAGTACACAAAATCGCAATATCTAACTGTCCCTCAGAGTGAGCAGAGTAGCGTTCTGTCCCTTACTGAGTTCACAGCACAGTGACGCTAAAATGGCGGCGGCGCCTTTTATAGTGCATTCTGACATCATTTCAGCAGCCAATCACAGCCATGCCATTAGTTAAGATGACCGCAGCATTACAGGATGTGCCCACACTTCGTAGGATTCCTCATTGGCTGACTAAAATCACATTGCCTCTCAAAGAATTATGGGAACTTCCGATTCCGGTATACGATATGGAAAAAGTATCGGAATTAAGTATCGGAATTCCGATAACGCGAATATCGGCCGATACCCGATACTTGCGGTATCGGAATGCTCAACACTAGTATTTATCTATTACACGTTACTTCAGTGACTCCTGCATGTCTCATCTATGTTATCATCTTATCAGTGTATATAATGGTATTTATCTATTACACGTTACTTCAGTGACTCCTCCATGTCTCATCTATGTTATCATCTTATCAGTGTATATAATGGTATTTATCTATTACACCTTACTTCAGTGATTCCTCCATGTCTCATCTATGTTATCATCTTATCAGTGTATATAATGGTATTTATCTATTACACGTTACTTCAGTGATCCTCCATGTCTCATCTATGTTATCATCTTATCAGTGTATATAATGGTATTTATCTATTACATGTTACTTCAGTGTCTCCTCCATGTCTCATCTATGTTATCATCTTATCAGTGTATATAATGGTATTTATCTATTACACGTTACTTCAGTGACTCCTCCATGTCTCATCTATGTTATCATCTTATCAGTATATATAATGGTATTTATCTATTACACGTTACTTCAGTGACTCCTCCATGTCTCATCTATGTTATCATCTTATCAGTATATTATAATGGTATTTATCTATTACACGTTACTTCAGTGACTCCTCCATGTCTCATCTATGTTATCATCTTATCAGTATATATAATGGTATTTATCTATTACCGTTACTTCAGTGACTCCTCCATGTCTCATCTATGTTATCATCTTATCAGTATATATAATGGTATTTATCTATTACACGTTACTTCAGTGATCCTGCATGTCTCATCTATGTTATCATCTTATCAGTTATATAATGGTATTATCTATTACAGTTACTTCAGTGATCTCCTCCATGTCTCATCTATGTTATCATCTTATCAGTGTATATAATGGTATTTATCTATTACATGTTACTTCAGTGTCTCCTCCATGTCTCATCTATGTTATCATCTTATCAGTATATATAATGGTATTTATCTATTACACGTTACTTCAGTGACTCCTCCATGTCTCATCTATGTTATCATCTTATCAGTATATATAATGGTATTTATCTATTACACGTTACTTCAGTGACTCCTCCATGTCTCATCTATGTTATCATCTTATCATGTATATAATGGTATTTATCTATTACACGTTACTTCAGTGACTCCTCCATGTCTCATCTATGTTATATCTTATCAGTGATATATAATGGTATTTATCTATTACATGTTACTTCAGTGATCCTCCCATGTCTCATCTATGTTATCATCTTATCAGTATATATAATGGTATTTATCTATTACACGTTACTTCAGTGACTCTCCCATGTCTCATCTATGTTATCATCTTATCAGTATATATAATGGTATTTATCTATTACACGTTACTTCAGTGACTCCTCCATGTCTCATCTATGTTATCATCTTATCAGTGTATATAATGGTATTTATCTATTACATGTTACTTCAGTGACTCCTCCATGTCTCATCTATGTTATCATCTTATCAGTGTATATAAATGGTATTTATCTATTACACGTTACTTCAGTGATCTCCATGTCTCATCTATGTTATCATCTTATCAGTATATATAATGGTATTTATCTATTACACGTTACTTCAGTGATCCTCCATGTCTCATCTATGTTATCATCTTATCAGTGATATATAATGGTATTTATCTATTACACGTTACTTCAGTGACTCCTCCATGTCTCATCTATGTTATCATCTTATCAGTGTATATATAATGGTATTTATCTATTACAGTTACTTCAGTGATTCCTCCATGTCTCATCTATGTTATCATCTTATCAGTGTATATAAATGGTATTTATCTATTACACGTTACTTCAGTGACTCCTCCATGTCTCATCTATGTTATCATCTTATCAGTATATATAATGGTATTTATCTATTACACGTTACTTCAGTGATCCTCCATGTCTCATCTATGTTATCATCTTATCAGTATATATAATGGTATTTATCTATTACACGTTACTTCAGTGATTCCTCCATGTCTCATCTATGTTATCATCTTATCAGTTATATAATGGTATTTATCTATTACACGTTACTTCAGTGATTCCTCCATGTCTCATCTATGTTATCATCTTATCAGTGTATATAATGGTATTTATCTATTACACGTTACTTCAGTGATTCCTCCATGTCTCATCTATGTTATCATCTTATCAGTTATATAATGGTATTTATCTATTACACGTTACTTCAGTGATTCCTCCATGTCTCATCTATGTTATCATCTTATCAGTATATATAATGGTATTTATCTATTACACGTTACTTCAGTGATCTCCATGTCTCATCTATGTTATCATCTTATCAGTTATATAATGGTATTTATCTATTACACGTTACTTCAGTGATTCCTCCATGTCTCATCTATGTTATCATCTTATCAGTGTATATAATGGTATTTATCTATTACACGTTACTTCAGTGATTCCTCCATGTCTCATCTATGTTATTCATCTTATCAGTATATATAATGGTATTTATCTATTACACGTTACTTCAGTGATTCCTCCATGTCTCATCTATGTTATCTATCTTATCAGTATATATAATGGTATTTATCTATTACACGTTACTTCAGTGATTCCTCCATGTCTCATCTATGTTATCATCTTATCAGTGTATATAATGGTATTTATCTATTACACTTACTTCAGTGATTCCTCCATGTCTCATCTATGTTATCATCTTATCAGTGTATATAATGGTATTTATCTATTACACGTTACTTCAGTGATTCCTCCATGTCTCATCTATGTTATCATCTTATCAGTGTATATAATGGTATTTATCTATTACACGTTACTTCAGTGATTCCTCCATGTCTCATCTATGTTATCATCTTATCAGTGTATATAATGGTATTTATCTATTACACGTTACTTCAGTGATCCTCCATGTCTCATCTATGTTATCATCTTATCAGTGTATATAATGGTATTTATCTATTACACGTTACTTCAGTGATTCCTCCATGTCTCATCTATGTTATCATCTTATCAGTGTATATAATGGTATTTATCTATTACACGTTACTTCAGTGACTCCTCCATGTCTCATCTATGTTATCATCTTATCAGTGTATATAATGGTATTTATCTATTACACGTTACTTCAGTGACTCCTCCATGTCTCATCTATGTTATCATCTTATCAGTGTATATAATGGTATTTATCTATTACACGTTACTTCAGTGACTCCTCCATGTCTCATCTATGTTATCATCTTATCAGTGTATATAATGGTATTTATCTATTACACGTTACTTCAGTGACTCCTCCATTGTCTCATCTATGTTATCATCTTATCAGTATATATAATGGTATTTATCTATTACACGTTACTTCAGTGACTCCTCCATGTCTCATCTATGTTATCATCTTATCAGTGTATATAATGGTATTTATCTATTACATGTTACTTCAGTGACTCCTCCATGTCTCATCTATGTTATCATCTTATCAGTATATATAATGGTATTTATCTATTACACTTACTTCAGTGACTCCTCCATGTCTCATCTATGTTATCATCTTATCAGTGTATATAATGGTATTTATCTATTACAGTTACTTCAGTGACTCCTCCATGTCTCATCTATGTTATCATCTTATCAGTGTATATAAGGTATTTATCTATTACACGTTACTTCAGTGATTCCTCCATGTCTCATCTATGTTATCATATTATCAGTATATATAATGGTATTTATCTATTACACATTACTTCAGTGATTCCTGCCATGTCTCATCTATGTTATCATCTTATCAGTGTATATAATGGTATTTATCTATTACACTGTTACTTCAGTGATTCCTCCATGTCTCATCTATGTTATCATCATTATCAGTGTATATGTTCCTCCATGTCTCATCATGTTATCATCTTATCAGTTTTATAAGGGTATTTACCTATTCAGTTTTCAGTGATTTCCTAAATGTCTCATCTTGTTATCATTTATCATTTAATATAAGGGGTATTTATCTATTACACTTACTCAGTATCCTCCATGTCTCATCTTGTTATCACTTATCAGTTAATAATGGTATTTATCTATTACATTACTTCAGTGATCCTCATGTCTCATTTTGTTATACTTATCGTTTATAAGGGTATTTATTATTACACTTACTTCAGTGATCCCCCCGCATCTAGTTTCTCTTTTCGGGGTTATATAATGGTTTTTTTAATTACAGTTACTTCGTGTCCCCTGTTCATCTTTTTCATTTACAGTTTAAAAGGGGTTTTTCTTTTACAGTTATTCAGTGACCCCTCATGTCTCATCTATGTTATCATCTTATCAGTGATATAATGGTATTTATCATTAACGTTACTTCATGTGATTCACTCCATGTACTCATCTATGTTATCATCTTATCAGTGTATATCTATATGCGTATTTATCTATTACATGTTACTTCAGTGATCCTCCATGTCTCATCTATGTTATCATCTTATCGTTATATAATGGTATTTATCTATTACACGTTTCTTCAGTGAAAATCCTGCATGTCTTCATCTATGTTATCCTCCTTATCCCGCTATAAAATAAAATTGGGATTATCTATTACAAAGTTACTTCAGTGGACTCCTGCATGTTTTCATCTTTTGTTTATCTCTTTCCAGTGTTATAAAAATGGTTTTTTATCTATTAAACTTACTTCAAAATGACTCCTCCATGTCTCATCCCATTTTTTATCATCTATCGTGTATATATAATGGTATTTATCTATTACCGTTACCTTCAGTGAACTCCTCCATGTCTTTATCCTATGTTATCATCTTTAAACAGTGTTTTTTAATGGTTTTTTTATCTATTTCACTTTTCATTCAGTGATTCCTCCATGTCTATCTATGTTATCATCCCTTTTCAGTTATTTAATGGGATTTAAACTATTTTTCACGTTACCCTTTAGGACTCCTCCCCATGTCTCTTCTATGTTATCATCTTATCAGTTTATTATTTGGTGTATTTATCTATTACCCCTTGGGTTTCTTTTAGTGACTTTCCCCATTTTCCCCATCCCCTGTTTTTTATCTTAAAACTAGTTATATAATGGTATTTATCTATTTCACGTTACTTCAGTGACTCCTCCATGTCCTCATCTATTTATCAAAACCCTTTTTCAGTGTTATAATGGTATTTATCTATTTCCGTTACTTCAGTGACTCCTCCCTGTCTCATCTATGTTATCATCTTATCGATGTATTATATAATGGTTTTTTATCTATTACACGTTACTTCAGTGACTCCTCCATGTCTCATCTATGTTAATCATCCCTTATCAGTGTAAATAATGGTATTTATCTATTACAATTACTTCAGTGATATCCTCCCCCCCTGTCCCCCATCTATGTTATCATCTTATCAGTTGTATATAAAGGTATTTTTTCTATTAACCAAGTTACTTCCAGTGACTCCTCTTTTTATTATGTTAAACATCCCTTTTTCAGTGATATAAAAAGGTATTTTTTTCTATATACACAGTTATTTAGTGACTCCTCCCTGTCTCATCTATGTTATCATCTTGTCAGTTATATAATGGTATTTATCCCATTACACATTACTTCAGTGATCCTCCATGTTTTCCATCTTTTTGTTATAACTATATCAGTATATATAATGGTTATTTATCTATTACACGTTACTTCTGTGATTCTCCAAATTTTCTCATCTAAAGTTATAAATTTTTACAGTGTATATAATGGTATTTTTCATATTACACGTATACTTCAGTGATTCCTCATTTTCTCATCTAATGTTATCATCTTTTTTCAGTGTTTAAAAATATGAGTATTTATTATTAAATTTACTTCAGTGACTCCCCCCATGTCCCCCATCTATGTTATCTCTTATCAGGTTTTTTAAATGGTATTTATCTTTACCTTACTTCAGTTCCCCCATTTCATCTATGTTTTCATCTTATCGTTATATAATGGTATTTTCATTAAAATTATTCAGTTTCCTCCTTTCTCTATGTTATCTCTTTTTAGTTATAAAGGGTAATTTATCTTTAATGTTACTTCAGTGATTTCCCCATGTTATTTATGTTTTTCTTATCATTATTAAAGGTTTTTATTATTTCAGTTTTTCTGACCCCCCCAGTTCTTTTTTTTTAATTTTTCGGGGTTTTAATGGTTTTATCTTTACCTTACTTCAGGCCCTCCTGTTCTTTGTTATCATTTTCAGGGGAATAATGGTTTTATCTATTAA
>JARQOD010012280.1:0-20291 GCA_033576555.1 Oophaga sylvatica | reverse complement strand
TTATTGCATGTCACTACGGGTTGTTTGAATTTTTTTTTGGGTTTTTGGGGTTTACTATTATTTCATTCAAAAAAACCCCGCTTTTTTTCTTTCCCCCCTATCAAATCCGATTCCACAATATATTAAATCCCACCTAAAAAAAGGGGATTTTGGGGGGCAATGAGGGAGCAGGGGCAGACAACTGTTCCCAATTTAACTCCTTCAAGAGGATGGGGGCTGCACACAATCAAAGAGACGGGATTGGGTTAACCAGACGGGGTTTGGTCGGGCTCTCAAAATCTACTGCTTTTAGGAGTCCTGGAGGCCTTACACTGAGCCTACCCATCCACCATAGCCCAAAATTGCCCATTCCTTTTTAAGGGTGCCGAAGTCAATTCGGGGGTTTTTTAATATGTATATTTTTTTTTGATGTCATGCTCCTTTTTCCCGTTGTAGATCTGGCTATGTATTATTATTTTGTTGACATCCGGGCCGGGCTTGGGCAAACCCTATGGTTTGAAATCACGATCCCCCGTCAAATAATTTTGGACAATTTTTTGCAGCCAGGGGCGAAAAATGTTCGACACCCCAACCCCCCGTGCTACGTAAAACGCCTTTGCTTTCCTTACCCCGGGGGAAACGGTCAGTCATAAAATATTTACTAAATTTAAAAGGTTTGGTGGCACCGGGGGATAAAAATGCTTTATTCCAATTTTAGAAAAGGTTTTTCAATGCAATAAAGGGTGAGCTACTCGTTCAATTTCTCCACAGGGTTTGAATTTTTTTACATACTGTGTACGTATTGATACCCTTTTACTGAAGCAACAAGAAAATGGGCCCCTGTAAATGCTTTTCTAAATTTTTCTCTTCCGTCCAGGGAAACCCCCAGGCAAAAACCCGCGAGAGGCGAGGAGGTCCTTGCGGTGGACTCACTGCAGAGACGGAGAATTGAACGCGCGAAACCCTTCCGTGAGGCCCTTATGTTTCTAGTGGTCAATCGGACCATTTCCTCATCAATTGTCCTAAATGTCCCAGGCGACCCAACAAGGTGTTGGCGGTAGTAGGGATTATGATAACCCAGACGCTGAGTGAAGTTTCGGAGACCATTCTACATCTAGATGTGGTTTTCCCCCCAATACTGATGCCGACTTCCCCTAAAGATCAAGGGGAGAAATATTCACATTGTTCTCTTCCTATTCAGATTCAGTGGGAGGAACAGTGGATATCAAGTTCTGCCATGATAGACTCTGGAGCAGGTGGAATTTCATGGATTCTTCTTTTGCAAAGGAACTTTGGTTAAAGACACAAATAAGAGCTTCACCAATCACTATGGAAACGGTGGAGGGTTTTCCCCATTAGTTTTGGACCAGTAGATCGGGAGACAGTGCCTCTGGAGTGTAAGAGGGAAAACCAGACCATCAAGAAACACTTTCATTCATGTTAATATCTTTCTCCTCATTTCCTGTAATTTTAGGAATTCCCTGGTTACGGTCACAAAATCCAATCATCAATTGGGAAACCAAGGAGATAACCTTTCTCCTGAAGTGCAGTTCTACCATCAGTCCAATGTAAGGGCTCCAGTTACCCAGAACTTGAAGAGGTGATACAGGTACTTACTCTCCCTCAATTTATCAGGAATTCTCAACATTTGTGATAAAAGGAAGGCAGATCAACTCCCCACATAGACCGTATGACTGCCCCATAGAATTGCTTCTGGAGCAGCGATTCCTTTCGGCCATGTTTACCCTTTTGGCGGCTCCGGAATTAAAATCTTTACAGAATATATAGATGAGAATTTAGCCAGGGGTTTATCCGACCATTTTCTTCACCAGCGGGAGCTCCAATATTCTTTGTAAAGAAGAAGGATGGTACTCTAAGACCCTGCATTGAATACCGGGAGTTAAATAAGGTAACCATTCGAACAGGTACCCGTTGCCCTAAATTCCAGAATTGTTGGAAAGAGTTCGCCAGCCAAAGTATTTACCAAAATTAGATCTTCGTGGGGCTTTAATTTACTCGTATAGGGGCCCGGAGACGAATGGAAGACAGCTTTTAGATGCCGGTATGGACATTTTGAATATTTGGTGATGCCATTGGACTCTGTAACGCTCCTGCTGCTTTTCAACATTTAGCCAACGACATTTTCAGGGATTTATTGGACCAATATGTGGTAATTTACCTCGATGACATCTTAATCTTTTCTGACTCCTTACAGGAACATCAGGAACATGTCAAAACCATACTTAGACGTTTGAGAGATAATCATTTGTACATCAAACTCGAAAATGTCAGTTCCATTGTTCTGAAATTCCAATTTTTAGGCTATGTTATCTCGCCCCAGGGATTGAATATGGAGTCCAGCAAGATCCAGGCAATCTTGGACTGGCCGGGTACCAGGAAACATTAAGGAGGTACAAACAATTCTTGGCTTTGCTAACTTTTATAGACGGTTTATCCGAAATTTTTTTAGAAATTGTCCGTCCCATCACTCTCCTCACAAGAAGGGGAAGAAGTTTGAATGGTCTTCGCAAGCTCAGGAAGCCTTTGATCGCTGAAGGGTTGTTTTACCACGGCTCCAATATTGATGCATCCGGATCCTGCACTGCCTTTTATCGGGAGGTGGACGCGTCTGACTGTGCATTGGGAGCTATCCTCTCCCCAACGTACCGGAGACAAAGGTTTGCTGCACCCCTGTGCCTTCTTCTCTCGTAGGTTATCTTCTGCAGAACTGAACTATGATGTGGCAGATAAGGAACTTTTGGCAATTATTTCTGCCTTTAAGGAATGGAGACACCATTTGCAGGGGGCAACTCAGCGGAAGTAGTACTCCCCGGATCAATCGCAATTTGGAATTCCTTAAGTCTGCAGGTGTCTTTCTCCTCGACAAGCTAGGTGGAGTTTGTTCTTGAACCATTTTATTTTATTATTTCGTACCGCCCAGGTTTTACGTAAATGGGAAAGCTGACGCATTTTTCCCCGAATCATACCGTGGATTCGTGCCTGGGACCCCGTCTAAGACCATCTTGTCGGAGGCCAATTTCGTTGGAGTGTCCGGAAACCGGGACTTGTGGCAGGAGATCAAGCTGGCCTATGACGGTAAAAGTATTTCTTGCAGCTCCACCTGACACGTGAATCTTGTTCTTCGGAATGGTGTGTGGCTTAGAGATCGATGTTTTATGTCCCAGAGGCTGTAAGACTTCGAGTTCTCAAATTGGTCCACGACTCTAAATTGGCTGGTCATAGGGGGGTACAGAAAACGCAGGAATTGTTAACTCGTTTTTTTTGGTGGCCTACCTGCTTGAAGGATGTGAATGACTATGTCCGCTCTTGTGAAGTTTGTGCCCGATACAAGGTTCCTCGCGTTTCACCTACTGGTCTTCTTAAACCGCTACCTGTACCGTCTCGCCCTTGGGGGTCTATTTCGATGGACTTTATTGTGGAGTTACCCCTCTGGTGGTAAAAATACTATTTTGGTGGTAGTAGATCGTTTAACGAAAGCTGCTCATTTCATTCCGTGTGCTGGTCTTCCCTCAAACTACAGAGACAGTAGATCTAGTTATCCAGAACATTTTCCGGCTGCATGGGGTACCAGATGAGTCATTTGGACCGGGGAATACAATTTGCCTCTAGATTTTGGAAAGGATTTTGTTCTGCGCTCCACATTAATGTTTGCTTTCTTCTGCATACCATCCTCAGACCAACGGGCAGACGAACGGACAATCAAACCTTGGAGCAATATCTACGCTGTTACGTCGTCATTTGCAGGACGATGGCTGAAGCTACTTCCTTAGTGAATTTCATCAAACAACCCCAAAGCAGTTCCACGAAGGTAACGCCTTTTTTTTGCCAACCTGGGATTTCATCCAAGTATTTTGCCTAGGTCTCCGGTTTATATTCGGTACCAGCGGTTGAAGACAGAGTGACGGCGTTGCAACGTAATCTTGAAGTTTTGAAGGATCCCTGACCACGCACAGGAGCGTTGCAAGAAGTCGGCGATAGATTCCGGAAACCAGCACCTATTTTATAAGGTAGGAGACTCGGTTTGGTTGTCCACCAAGAATCTAAAATTGGGTGTTCCTTCGCAGAAATGGGACAGAAATTCATCGGTCCATTCAAGATCACTGGGATTGTGAGCTCGGGTTTGCCTGTCGGTTGAAGCTTACCACGGATTTTAAAAAGGTACACCAGTATTTATGTTTCCTTATTAAAACCAGTCTCTCCTAACACGTTTCAGGACGTATCGTACCTCCCCCTCCACCAGTGTTGGTTGATGGCGAAGAACAATTCGTGGTACAGGATATTGTTAATTCGAGACTTCATAGAAAACCGGTTCAGTATACTAGTTAGATGGCAAGGTTACTCTCCTGAAAAATTTTCTTGGGAACCAGTAAGTAACATCAATGCGCCCCTGAAGATTGCTCAGTTTCATGGAGATACCGGACAGGCCTGGCCAGGACCGTCCGGAGGCCGTCTTTAGGGGGGAGAAAATGTCAGTATTCCGGGTTTTCTAGGAACTTTGTCAATGATTTGCCCTTTGTTAAAATGGAGTTTGCTGTTTTGTGTGCCCAAATTCCTGTTCGTTTGTTTAAAACCCCGGCTCAGGTGTTGGCTTCCTTGCTGGAGTATTCTGCTTCTATTCCCCTGCAACCCAGCTGCTTTGTTCCTCACAGATCTTTTGTGTATTTACCGGGAAAGTGCATAACCAGGTATCTTCAGGTGTTTCTCAGCCACAGCAGTTTCTTCCCATGGCTCTGGACATTCTCTGCATATGTAAGTTGCACTTACTGTGTTATCACAAACCTGTTGACTTGGGAATTAACCCTTGGTTCACTCCATCTGGTAAGAACTGTGTTTCTGAATGTTGCTGTTTAACCCTTCGTTCCATCCCTCTGGGTAAGAGATGTTGGAACTGTTACTGGAATCTTACTGACATTGAACTTGTTGTTGGATTCACTGAATTAAGCCACAACTGAGATTAACTTGTTCCTGGACCTCCCTGTGTTTTCTGCATACCTGGATCTGACTCTTCACACAGCAGCAGTGTGTAATCCAGCCACGTTACCTGTGTATCAGACTTACCTTGTGGTCACATTTGTGTGAGGACTCCGTCGTAAGACTTTACCGCCCTCGCTATAGAGGTTAAAAAGACTTATATATCCGGATTCATATAATGGACTTTGAAATATATATATGGACTTGTTTCATTGCATGTCACTACGGGTTGTTTGAATATTGTTTTTGGGTGTTTTGCTGTTTCACAAATACATTTTTTTCATTCAAAGAAACCCGTCTCATGATTGTTCATTGCCCCACGCTATAAGAATCCTCGAGTTCCTACATAGTATTACACTGAGTTTGCTCTTAATAATAGGGCTAGCTCTGCCACTTTTATTCTCCATTTTTCTGCAATTTTGGGTTTCACCCTCGATTTTCTTCAGGACAGGGCGGAGGCTTCTGTCTGTCCAGGTGTTGACTCTGTTGTGGAGCGTATGCAGCAGAATTTGGGACCAGGTAGTGGAGAGGTTGTCCCTCTCTCAGGAGAGGGCCCCAGCGGTTTGCCAACCCGGCATAGGACTGATGGTCCTCGGTTTGAAGTGGGGGACTTGGTCGGTTGTCCTTAAGAAATATCCCTATGAGAGTTGCATCTCCTAAGTTTAAGCCTAGGTTCATTGGACCTTATAAGATCATGGAGATTCTTAATCCTGTTTCCTTTCGTTTACTTCTTCCAGGGACATTTAAGATCCATAAAATGTTCCACAAGTCCTTATTGAAGAGGTTTTTTCGAGCCAGTGGTTCCTATGGCTGTGCCTCCTGACCTGTTTTGGTTGAGGGCAATTGGAGTATGTGGTTGAGAAAATATTGAATTCTCGTTTTTCTAGACGGAAACTCCAGTATTTGGTTAAGTGGAGAGGGTTATGGTCAGGAGGACAATTCTTGGGTGTTTGCTTCGGACATCCATGCTAGGAGACTCATCCGTGCGTATCACAGAGCTCATCCTGACCGACCTGGTTGCTCAAATGAGGGTTCGGTGACCCCTCCTCAAGGGGGGGGTACTGTTGTGAATGTGCTTAGAAATGAAATTTTGAGCAGAAGCTCCCTCTGGTGGTTACAAACAGTACTGGGACAATCCAATGAAGATTGTGAAGATTGGCGATCAGGTGTTTACTGACTGGTTCTTTTAAGGGAGGTTCCCTCCCATCAGGGTTGCCAGTGATCAATTGTTTGGTCTCATCTTTGATTCCTGTTCACTTTGTAGCTTGCTGTTTCGTGCCTGCATCTTCTGCAAACAGATAAGACATTTTCTTCTTTTAGTTTTTTGTGCTTGCTTTTTGCATTTTTGTCCTGCACTTCTGTGGGGGTCTGACGGGTCCCTCCGGGGGCTTGTGCTCCTCTCAGTTTAGTTCAGCCACTGTTGTGTGTTCATTTGCCTTTTCCATTTTTTTTTCAGTGGCTGTGTTTAGTTTTGTTCCCCAGAGAACTAATTTAGGTGGTAGAGGTCGTGTGATCTCAGGTGTTTTTGTAATTAGTAGTGTTGGTACTTTTCGGGTTTTTTGGGATTGCAGTAAGTGTCCTTCCTATCCTTTTCTATTTAGGAAGTTTGGGCCCCAACGTTTGCTCATACTATTTTCTGTCTGTGTCTGTGTATTTCTCTTGTCTAACCGCCATTACATGTTTTGGGGCTTTCTATGTTCTTTGGGGATCTGCTCCGGGGCAGATAGTTTTCCTCTTTCTGTCTTTAGGAGTAGTTAGCTTCTCAGGCTGTGACGAGGCGTCTAGGACCAAGTAGGTACGCTCCACGGCTGCCTTTAGTTGTGGTGGTTAGTCAGGGTACTGCAATCCCATAGATTCCAACCTCTCTGGTGTATTTCCTTTTTTGCCTGCTCTCCTCAGCTACCAAATCTAACAGTGTTGTAAAAATGAGAAAGGCCTGGTCAACTTATAACCCTTATAACTCCTAACAAAAAAAAATTTGGTTCCAAAATTGTGCTGATGTAAATTAGACATGTGGGAAATTTATGTAGTAACCATTTTGTGCGATATAACTTAAATTTAAGTGCATGAAAATTCAAAGTTGGAAAATAGCAACATTTCAAAATTTTTGCTAAATTTCTTTTTTTTCACAAATAAACGCAAGTCATATCAAAGAAATTTAACCACTGTCATGAAATACAAAAATGTCATGCGATAACAGTTTCAGAATCACCAGGATCCATGGAAACATTCCAGAGTTATTCCCTCATAAAGGGTCAGTGGTCAGGATTGTAAAAACTGGCCTGGTCATTAACATGCAAACCATCCTTGGGGGTAAAGGGGTTAATGCTCTTATTATGAGGGTGGGATGTTGTTGGCCAGTACATGACCCATCCATCCTCCCTTCAATACAATGCGTCGTCCTGCCCCCCTTTGCAGAAAAGCACACCCAAAGTATGATATTTCCTCCATATGCTTCACGGTTCGGACGATGTTTTTGGGGTTGTACTCATCCTTCTTCTTCCTCCAAACATGACCACATGACCTTCTCCTATGCCTCCTCTGGAACATCTAGATGGTCATTGGTGAGCTTTAAACGGGCCTGTGCTGTCGTGACAGTGGGACCTTGCATGCCTGCAGGATTTAAATCCATGACGGAAATAGTGTGTTAATATTGGTAATGTTTGAGACTGTGGTCCCAGCTCTCTTCAGGTCATTGACCAGATTCTTCCATGTCGTTTGGTCTGATTCCTGAACATTCTCAGAATCATCCTTACACTATGAGGCAAGATTTTGCATGGAGCCCCAGACCGGGGGAATATTGACAGTAATCTTTTGTTTCTTACGTTTTCTAATAATTGTGCTAACAGTTGTTGCTTTTCACCAAGCTTCTTGCCTATTGTACTGCAGCCATCCCAGCCTCTGCAGGTCTACAATTTTGTCCCTGGTGGTCCTCAGGCACCTTTTTTTGTCTTGGCCATGGTGGAGAGGTTTGGTGTGATGATTGAGTGTGTGGACAGGTGTCTTTTATACAGGTAACGTGTTCAAACAGGTGCAATTAATACAATAATGAGTGCAGAGTAGGAGGGGCTTCTTAAAGAAAAACTAACAGGTCTGTGAGAGTCCAGAATTCTTGCTGGTTGGTAGGTGATAAATACTTATATTAAGCAATAAAATACAGTTTAATAATTTAAAACTATACAGTGTGATTTTCTTTGTTTTATTTTTAGATTCCATCTCTCACAGTTGAAGTGTACCCAGGATAAAAATTACATTCCTCTCCATTCTTTGTAGGTGGGAAACTTGCAAAATTGGCAGTGTATTAAATACTTATTTTCCCACTATATTTTGGGGACTTATCACCCCTTGTGTTCGATGAGTATGGCAGTGCATTAAGAAAATGCACTGAATGTGTGGGGGTGTGATTTGTGCTCACTTTATAGCCTAAAACAGAGGTTGAGAGCTGGATTTAGTGAGAGGAAATAAATTAACCCTTGCAGGTACAATTCACGTCACGTGCCTAGACGTGTGTATGTGACACTGTACAACCCCCTTTAAGTTAGGTCCAACAAAGTTCTAATTCCCTTAGTATCGCTTTGGTTAGGGCATGCATGTGTATGTACTGTATATACTCATGTATAAACCGACCCGTGTATAAGCCGACCCCCCTAATTTTGCCACAAAAAACTTGGAAAACTTATTGACTTGCGTATAAGCCGGGGTGTATAAGTTGCCGTCCTGCTCTGTGCTTCCCCCACCAGCTCTGTGCACCCAATTCTCCTCTGTTCTCCCCTCCTCCTGCTCCCTTATCCTGTCCTGCTCCGTGCTTTCCATCCTCCCCGTCCTGCTCTGTGCTCCCCATCCAGCTCTGCACTCCCCCATTCTCCTCTGTGCACACCCCCGTCCTGCTCCGTGCTCTCCGTCCTCCCCGTTCTGCTCCGTGCTCTCCGTCCCCCCCGTTCTGCTCCGTGCTCTCCGTCCTCCCCCCCGTTCTGCTCCGTGCTCCCGTCCTCCCCCGTTCTGCTCCGTGCCCTCCGTCCTCCCCCGTTCTGCTCCGTGCTCTCCGTCCTCCCCCCGTTCTGCTCCGTGTCTCCGTCCTCCCCCCCGTCCTGCTCCGTGCTCCTTGTCCTCCTCCATGCTCCCCCTCCTCCTCCATTATACTACCCTCCCCGTGCCATCGTGAATGTCCCGGCCGGCAATCCTGCGTTCTCCCCGGCTTCCTGCAGCTCTCCAGCGCTGAGCGGTGATGTAATACGGCTCATTAAGGCCATGAATATGGAGGCCACGGCCCATGGGGAGTGGCATCGCGTCCATATTAATGACCTTAATGAGCGGGTATTCTCACCGCCCAGCGGGTGGAGAGCTGCAGGAAGCCGGGGGAGAACGCAGGATTGCAGGGACGTTCAGCGTGGCACGGGGAGGGTGAGTATGATGTCCCAGCCACCGGCTCCTGCCGCTGCATCCCCTCCCCCGCGGTTTCTGCCCTATGACTCAATATAAGCCGAGGGGGCATTTTCAGCACAAAAAAAGGTGCGAAAAAACCCCAGCTTATACACGGGTATATACGGTATATATTTTTGGACAGGTGGCAGTATGCAAGCACTGATGCTCTGTGTGTTCTGCATTAACTTTAAACTAATTCGTTCTGTATCGTTTTTTTTAGATCTTTTCTCCCATGGACATCATTGAGTCTTGGGCACTCAAGTACCTCTCGTTGGTTTAGTGGATGTTTTGGGATTCTCTGACAGAGATGTCTGGCATTACAATGTGTACGGCTTGTGTAATTTACAGGATTTGTGGGCAGAAATTAAAATAACTTTTCAGGTGTTCGCGGGTCTTTTGGCTAAGCTCTGCTCACTCTTTTTTTTAAAGCTGCAACATTTTGACATAGCTACAAGTTTAAAAAAAAATGTGACATTTAACTGTTTTAAGACGAAAATTGGCATAAACTGATTGAAAATTGGGCCACATTGTGCATACTGTCATTAAAACTGTGCTTACTTAATAACTGCAGAGTTTAAATCTCCTACTTTCGTGGATTTATCAAACAAAACTGGGTGTTGGGACCAAGGAGCATTGCCCGGCAAATAAGCCTCCTTACCTTGACACGCCAGAACTGGTATGTCACTCTACACAAGGAGAAACCTTACCCCTTAGACCTCATCCAGAGCCTCTCAGCTAGCCAAATATATCTCATACTTTGTACTGACGAGGACCAATTGACTGTCCATATACAGTAGTGCTGTCCTCAACTCCATTGAACATCTTTAGGATAAAGTGGAAAGGAGATTGTAAGACAGGCCCTTCCTCCAACATGTCTGGCCTTATTCTGCTGTTCTTAAAAACAAACAACTCAACAGACCATACTTTCCCACAGACATACTCCAAAGACTACTCCAAAAGCTCCTCACAATGGAAATCTGTTTTACCAGCTACCAAGGGTAGTAACCACTCCATATTAACACCTATGGATTTAGAATGGGATGTCGTTAAAGCTGCTGGTGTAATGTGTAAATAGATTGATTGATTCATAGATTTTATATTTTAAAAGAGGCAAAGCATGCTGCCATTTTTGTCTGCAGTTCCTTGCATTTTTCTGGATCTATGGATATAAAATTTGCAATAAATATAGGGCTGGGTGCCTGAAATTCCCACCAATCACAATCACAGAAGCAGGGTTGTCTGATCCCTGATCATGGCTGAATGTTAGATGAGCATGTAATGTTGCTGATTTAAGGGTTTTAATACCACTTGCACACAAATGTAAATTTGCCATTTGTATGTCAATAGAGATGGATGGACCTCTGGATTTTCAGGTCCAGGGGGTTCTGATGAAAGTTAAACAAAGTTTGGGTTCAGGTACCAGAACAGTACCTGGATTTGAACGCACCCCCCCATTTTCTTTATAGTGCTTCTTATAGTCCGAAAAGTACATTACTTGTTGTAGAGTTTGCAATGTGACTAAATTCACAAGTATTACTCTGCAATGTGGTTCCGCAACATGTGATCTTTAGCTGCGTGGACATATGTAGTGGCCAAAGTTGCCGTGTAGCTACATCTTTAGGCTGGAATCACACTAGCATATGGCATCCAATGCTAATGACATTGGGTTCCAGCTCTCTTTGCTAGGTGATCCGAGTGTCAGTTCACTGTGCTCTGATTCTTCGCATAAGAGAATTACAGCACAGGTTGGAGGAAACATAGAAAGTAATTTCTCCATCTCCTCCCATTGCCGACTCGCCGTATAACGGACAGCACTGGGATGACATCCGAGTGCAGTCCGGTGTTTCACTTTCACCCATAAACTTATGTGGGTGTGAGTGAGCAGAGTCTCGCTGCCAATCGTGGCATGCTGCAGTTGTTCTCTCATGCCGAATCTGCATCAGAAAATAACCCCAGATGTGGGCTGCCCCATAGAATAACTCTAGCCCGAGTGCTATGCAATGTTTAATCACATAGCATAATGTTATATAGTAGCGTGACGCCAGCCTTAAAGGGACTATGTCACCAGGTTTTTTTTATCATATTGAGAGCAGCATAATATAGGGGCAGAGACCCTGATTCCATTTATGTGTGGGCTTACAGGTCTACTTGATGTAGTTTTGATAAAAGCATTGTTTTATCTGATGCAGTTCTCTGTATACTGGGATCTGTATAACCTTGCAAAAAATAGCTAATCAGTGGTGGGGATAGGGTTATACAGAGCTCATGAATATGCTTGACAACCTAGCAGCAGGTGTAGTAGTCCTCTAATGATACTCTAATGATAATCTCCTGCTGATAAAACAGTGATTTGCTGGAATGGTGGTCTCTGCCCCTACATTATGCTGCTCACAGATTTGGTGGCAAAAACTTGGAGATTCCCTTTAAGCTTTTTTTGGCAAAGGCCTGAAGCAAATCTTAAATGTGAACTGTGGCGACGTTTCAGCTCAGTAGTTGACAGCCTTTACCCAGTATCTTTGTATGTATGAATGCATCTATCTAAATTTCACCATATTATTTTATTAAGTCCTTGAAAACACCATTTGATTTATTTTCTTGCTTTTGACTACTGTGAATGATTGGTTTCCTTCCTAATTTTAATACTTAGAAGATTAGATGGTACAGTTGATAAAAAGCCTAATTCTTCAAAATTAATACTATAAAAAAATCTGATCACTACACAGAAGCAGAATTAGCTGCAGGGCCACTACAAAATAGCACAGTATTGAGCATTAGGGACTGACATTTAATCCGTATAATTGGTTATCACCCAGTGGGCTAAAACAATGCGCGGCTAATTATGACTTAAAAGGGAAACAAAACTGTGTTAATACTGAGCTTGACTTGGAAATTGCTTGTAAGCTAACATTGCTTTATGCTCAGACAGCAATACAATATTTGAGACACATAAGCAGTGGTAAAAAAAAAAATCCTAAAAGTTTACAGGTCCCTCTTCACTGCTGTTTATTATGTACTAGAAATAGGCCCGATGCTATCACATCGGGAGTGCGGTGAAATTTACATCTGTGTATGCTTAGTGGTGCTGACAGGAGCAGCGGACATGGCTCACAACGTTTGCGCTTTCCAACATATCTGGGACTTGGGGCTATTTAGTTTGGAAAAACGAAGGCTTAGGGGTGATCTTATTACAATGTATAAATATATGAGGGGACAGTACAAAGACCTTTCTAATGATCTTTTTACTCTTAGACCTGTGACGGGGACAAGGGGGCATCCTCTACGTCTGGAGAAAGAAGGTTTAGCCATAATCACAGACGCAGATTCTTTACTGTAAGAGCAGTGAGACTATGGAACTCTCTGCCGTCTAATGTTTATTGAGTGATTCCCTACTAAAATTTAAGAAGGGACTGGATGCCTTTCTTGAAAAGTATAATATTACAGGCTATATTCACTAGTTTCCTAGATACTGCGTTGATCCAGGGAGCTAGTCTGATTGCCGTATGTGGAGTCGGGAAGGAATTTTTTTCCCCAATGTGAAGCTTACTGTTTGCCACTTGGGTTTTTTTTGCCTTCCTCTGGATCAACATGTTAGGGCAGGTTAGGATAGGATATGGGTTGAACTAGGTGGACTTAAAGTCTTCCTTCAACCTTAATAACTATGTTACTATGTTACTATATATCTGTTCTATATCTTTCCTCTGCATTTTTGTATTATACTGTATGTGTTGGGTCATTTGACCTCTTTCACCCCTTGTGCACTCTTTCTTCCTTGTTGTGTGCTGTATTTTGGTTTCTGGTGTAGTGTTTCTTGAGTGGTGTTCGCTATGTGTTGTCTCCCGTTTGTGCTGTGTGTCTATTTACCCTATGTGGTCTCTTGTAAGCTGTTGTGACTACAATTGGAGGTGGTACTGTACATTGTTTTGTGCAGTTTGTATGTGTGTGTGATTGTCCATTCCCAAGTGGACCAAAAAAAACAGAAAGGAAGTGAAACGATATAATGGTGATGAGGCCAAATATTTTTAGCTATTTTTTTGTTTATTACAGTTAAAATGGCAAATCCAGAAGCAGTGCCTCAGTGGTATGAACTATGTACATACCAGTAGTAAACAGTATTTTTGTGCCTCATATAGTAGACAAAATTGATACACAGTATGGGACTGTAGAGAAGTTTATGCTGCGTGAGTTAATCAAAAATTATAAGTAAGCATGCGTGGGTACACCGCACATTTATGGCTGTTACTGGGGATAGCGGTGACGTATATCCATCACTTGCTCAGGCGCAGTTTGTGGCCGCAAGGCTGTTACTGCGGCTGCACAAGTAAAACAAAGACGTCACAGCTATTCCCCATGCAGGCGCAGTAACAGCCGCATCGTTACCGCGCATGCGCGGGTAGAGCGCGCAGTTGTGGCTGTTACTGCACATGTGCAGGAATAGCGGTGGCATGAATGTCACCGCTATTCCCACGCATGCGTATTAACGGCGCGGCTGTTACTGCGCCTGCGTGGGAATAGTGGAGACGTGTATGTCACTTGCGCAGACACAAGTGACACTGCCGTGGTGCCTTATAAGATTCGGGAACTGCGGCCAGAAGTCCCATCTGGCGATTACATACACTGCTCAAAAAAATAAAGGGAACACTCAAATAACACATCCTAGATCTGAATGAATGAAATATTCTCATTGAATACTTTGTTCTGTACAAAGTTGAATGTGCTGACAAAATCACGCAAAAATCATCAATGGAAATCAAATTTATTAACCAATGGAGGCCTGGATTTAGAGTCACTTACAAAATTAATGTGGAATGTAATGTCCTTAAAACAAGTCAAAATGATTCTAAGTAGTGTATGTGGCCGCCATGTGCCTGTATGACCTCCCTAGAACACCTGGGCATGCTCCTGATGAGGCTTCAGATGGTATCCTGAGGGATCTCCTCCCAGACCTGGACAAAAGCATCCACCAACTCCTGGACAGTCTGTGATGTGTATTGGTGGATGGAGCGAGACATAATGTCCCAGATGTGCTCAATAGAATTCAGGTCTGGGGAACGGGCGGGCCAGTCCATAGCTTCAATGCCTTCATCTTGCAGGAACTGCTGACACACTCCAGCCACATGAGGTCTGGCATTGTCCTTCATTAGGAGGAACCCAGGGCCAACCGAACCAGCATATGGTCTCACAAGGGGTCTGAGGATCTCATCTCGGTACCTCATGGCAGTCAGGCTACCTCTGGCGAGCACATGGAGGGCTGTGCGGCCCTCCAAAGAAATGCCACCCCACACCATTACTGACCCACTGCCAAACCGGTCATGCTGAAGGATGTTGCATGCAGCAGATCGCTCTCCACGTCATCTCCAGACTCTGTCACGCCTGTCACATGTGCTCAGTGTGAACCTGCTTTCATCTGTGAAGAGCACAGGGCGCCAGTGGCGAATTTGCCAATCCTGGTGTTCTGTGGCAAATGCCAAGCGTTCTGCACGGTATTGGGCTGTAAGCACAACCCCCATCTGTGGACATAGGGCACTCAGACCATCCTCATGGAGTCGGTTTCTAACTGTTTGTGCAGACACATGCACATTTGTGGCCTCCTGGAGGTCATTCTGTAGGGCTCTTTCAGTGCTCCTCCTGTTCCTCCTTGCACAAAGGCAGAGGTAGCGGTCCTGCTGCTGGGTTATTGCCCTCCTACGGCCCCTCCACGTCTCCTGGTAGCGCCTCCAGCCTCTGGACACTAAGCTGAAAGACACAGCAAACCTTGCCACAGCTCGAATTGATGTGCCATCCTGGGTGAGCTGCACTACCTGAGCCACTTGTGTGGGTTGTAGAGTCCGTCTCATGCTACCACGAGTGTGAAAGCACAACCAACATTCAAAAGTGACCAAAACATCAGCCAGAAAGCATTGGTACTGGGATGTGGTCTGTGGTTCCCACCTGCAGAACCACTCCTTTATTTAGTGTGTCTTGATAATTGCCAATAATTTACATATGTTGTCTATTTCATTTGGACAACAGCATGTGAAATTGATTGTCAATTAGTGTTGCTTCCTAAGTGGACAATTTGATTTCACAGAAGTTTGATTTACTTGAAGTTATATTCTGTTGTTTAAGTGTTCCCTTTATTTTTTGAGCAGTGTATATACAGTCATGGCCAAAAGTTTTGAGAATGACACAAATATTAATTTTTACAAAGTCTACTTCTTCACTTTTTCTAATGGCAATTTGCATATACTCCAGAATGTTATAAAGAGTGATCAGCTTAACAGAAATTACTTGCAAAGTCAATATTTGGCTAGAAAATGAACTTTATCCCCCAAAACACATTTCAACATCATTGCAGCCCTGCCTAAAGGACCAGCTAACCTCTTTTAAGTGATTGCTCCATTAACACCGGTGTGGGTGTTGATGAGGACATGGCTGGAGATGAATCTGTCAAGATTAAGTAAGAATGAGACCACTGAACACTTTAAAAGGAGGCTGGTGCTTGGCATCATTGTTTCTCTTCTGTTAACCATGGTTATCTCTAAAGAAACACGTGCAGTCATCATTGCAATGCACAAAAATGGCCTAACAGGGAAGAGTATCACAGCTAGAAAGATTGCACCTCAGTCAACAATCTATCGCATCATCAAGAACTTCAAGGAGAGAGGTTCCATTGTTGCCAAAAAGGCTCCAGGGCGCCCAAGAAAGACCAGCAAGCGCCAGGACCGTCTCTTAAAAGTGTTTCAGCTGCGGGATCTGGCTACCAGCAGTGCAGAGCTTGCTCAGGAATAACAGCAGGCAGGTGTGAGTGCATCTGCATGCACTGTGAGGCGGAGACTCTTGGAGCAAGGCCTGGTCTCAAGGAGGGCAGCAAAGAAGCCACTTCTCTCCAGAAAAAACATCATGGACAGACTGATATTCTGCAAAAGGTACAGGCAGTGGACTGCTGAGGACTGGGGTAAAGTTATTTTCTCTGATGAATCCCCTTTTCGATTGTTTGGGACATCAGGAAAACGCCTCATTCGGAGAAGACAAGGTGAGCGCTACCACTAGTCTTGTCTCCTGCCAACTGTTAAGCATCCTGAAACCATTCATCTGTGGGGTTGCTTCTCAGCCAAGGGAATCGGCTCTCTCACAGTCTTGCCTAAAAACACAGCCATAAATAAAGAATGGTACCAGAATGTCCGCCAAGAGCAACTTCTCCCAACCCTCCAAGAGCAGTTTGGCGATCAACAATGCCTTTTCCAGCATGATGGAGCACCTTGCCATAAAGCAAAGGTGATAACTAAATGGATCAGGGAACAAAACATAGAGATTTTGGGTCCATGACCTGGAAACTCACCAGATCTTAATCCCATTGACAACTTGTGGTCAATCATCAAGAGACGGGTGGACAAACAAAAACCTAAAAATTCTGCCAAAATGAAAGCATTGATTGTGCAAGAATGGACTGCTATCAATCAGGATTTGGTCCAGAAGTTGATTGAGAGCATGCCAGGGAGAATTGCAGAGGTCCTGAAGAAGAAGGGTCAACACTGCAAATATTGACTTGCTGCATTAACTCATTCTAACTGTAAATATAAGCTTTTGTTACTCATATGTTTGCAATTATATTTCTGTCTGTGATAAAAACATCTGTCAAACACACACATAAAAACCAGAGGGCAGCAGATCATGTGAAAATATAATATTTGTGTCATTCTCAAAACTTTTGGCCATGACTGTAGATTGTTTTTTGGGGTTATTCTGATTTAGTTCAGATGCTCATTTGTTAAATCCTCATTTGTTTGGCCTGAAACAAGAAGATGAGTATGCAATTATATGTGCTGCAAAATGTGGTTCTGTATGTCATCTATATGTCTTTTTTGGCATCTGTATGACATTCTTTCTTTACGCAAAAAAATGGCCAAGTTTAGTTTTTTGGTGTCGCCACATCCATTTAACTTTTGCTACCGATTCAGTTTAATAGGTGATTATGGTTTGCACTCATTCATGCTGTGATTTTTTTTACTTAAACTTTGTGTCTTTGCAGAAAAACATTCTTCTGTATGGTGCCATTGACTTTACATCAGTCTGAACTAAGGTTTATACTAGTATTTTTTTCCTATTTAACCCCTTAACGACCGCCGATACGTCTTTTAACGGCGGTCATTAAGGGTACTTAAACCACAGCGCCGTTAATTTACGGCGCTGTGGAAAAAGTGAATAGCGCCCCCAGAGGCACATTTTCTCCGGGGTCTCGGCTACCGGGGTAGCCGAGACCCCAGAGAACATGAATCGGGTCGAATTTTACCGACACCGATGTTGCGATCGCCGTTATTAACCCTATAACGGCGATCGCAAAAAAAAAAAAAAAGTTGTGCCATTTAATTTCTCTGTCCTCTGATGTCATCGGACATCAGAGGACAGAGAAAAAGGTCCCCAGGACCCCATGTGGCCCCCGATCCCCTGCATGTGGCCCCAGGGCCCTCCGGTGTCCCCCGGTGCCGGCGCTATTTATAAAATGGCGGGCGCATGCTCAGTGCGCCCGCCGCTATTTGTTGGGGGGATGGGCAATATTCTCTGGGGTCTCGGCTACCGGGGGTAGCCGAGACCCCAGAGAACATGATCCGGGTCGGTATTCACCGATCCCGGTGTTGCGATCGACGCTATAAAAGCATAACGGTGATCGCAAAAAAAAAAAAAAAAGATTTCTCTCCCCTCTGATGTGATCGCACATCAGAGGGGAGAAAATGAGGGTCCCCATGTCCCCCTGAACACCCCCTGTACCTGCCGGTGTCCTCCGGCAGGTCCCCCTGGCCTCCGATCCTCCCGGTCTTCCTGGAAAAAAAAAATTGCGGGCGCATACGCAGTGCGCCCGCCGATCTGCTTGGCGGCAGATTCAAATATTTTTTCATTCATTCTCCAGAAAGTGCATTTTGATCACTGTGATAAACTATCACAGTGATCAAAGTAAAAAAAACAGTACATAACCCCCCCATTTATCACCCCCTTAATTTAGGGACATATAATAAAAAATAGAAATTATATTTATTTTCATTTTTCCGTTAGGGTTAGGGTTAGCATTAGGGTTAGGGTTAGCATTAGGGTTAGGGTTATAATTAGCGTTAGGGTTAAGCTGGGTTCATACTGCGTTATGGCAGTCCTTTAGACGGACTGCGTTACACCGCGGTATAACGCAGTCCGTTAACGCTGCCATTCACCCCCATTTGAGGCCGCATCGCGACGCATGCCGTAAAGCAGCATGCGTTTGCGACGTGCCATCATTCAGTGACGGAGCCTCGGACGCGGGCTGCAGCGCTAGCGCAGCGGGCTGTCACCGCTAGCGCAGATGAATCATCTGCTGATTTCTCTGCGCTAGCGGGTATAGCATAATGCGATCGCGTTATGCTATACCGTTACCAGCCCGTCAACGCTATGTGTTGAACGGGCTGGTAAAACGCAAAATGAACCTAGCCTTAGGGTTAGGGTTATAATTAGGGTTAGAATTAGGGTTAGGGTTACAATTAGGGTTAGGGTTAAAATTAGGGTTAGGGTTACAATTAGAGTTAGGGTTACAATTAAGGTTAGGGTTACAATTAGGGTTGGAATTAGGGTTGGGATTTAGGTTAGGATTAGGGTTGGGATTAGGGTTAGGGGTGTGTTGGGGTTACGGTTGGAGCTAGAATTGAGGGATTTCCACTATTTAGGCACATCAGGGGGTCTCCAAACACGACGTGGCGTTCAAAAAGTCAAATGGCGCTCCCTCCCTTCCGAGACCTGCCGTGCGCCCAGACAGTGGTTTACCCCAACATATGGGGTATCAGCGTACTCAGGACAAATTGCACACCAATTTTGGGGTTCTAATTTCTCCTGTTACCCTTGGGAAAATAAAAAATAGCTGGCTAAAAAAATAATTTTTGAGAAAAAAATGATTTTTTATTTTCACAGCTCTGCGTTTATAAATTTCTGTGAAACACTTGGGGGTTCAAAGTGCTCACCACACATCTAGATAAGTTCCTTAAGGGGTCTAGTTTCCAAAATGGGGTCACTTGTGGGGGGTTTCCACTGTTTAGACACATCAGGGGGTCTCCAAACACGACGTGGCTTTCAAAAAGTCAAATGGCGCTCCCTCCCTTCCGAGCCCTGCCGTGCGCCCAAACAGTGGTTTACCCCAACATATGGGGTATCAGCGTGCTCAGGACAAATTGCACACCAATTTTGGGGTTCTAATTTCCCCTGTTACCCTTGGGAAAATAAAAAATAGCTGGCTAAAAAAATAATTTTTGAGAAAAAAAATGATTTTTTATTTTCACAGCTCTGCGTTTATAAATTTCTGTGAAACACCTGGGGGTTCAAAGTGCTCACCACACATCTAGATAAGTTCCTTAAGGGGTCTAGTTTCCAAAATGGGGTCACTTGTGGGGGGTTTCCACTGTTTAGACACATCAGGGGGTCTCCAAACACGACGTGGCTTTCAAAAAGTCAAATGGCGCTCCCTCCCTTCCGAGCCCTGCCGTGTGCCCAAACAGTGGTTTACCCCAACATATGGGGTATCAGCGTACTCAGGACAAATTGCACACCAATTTTTGGGTTCTAATTTCTCCTGTTACCCTTGGGAAAATAAAAAATAGCTGGCTAAAAAAAAATCATTTTTGAGAAAAAAAATGATTTTTTATTTTCCAGCTCTGGGTTTATAAATGTCTGTGAAACACTTGGGGGTTCAAAGTGCTCACCACACATCTAGATAAGTTCCTTAAGGGGTCTAGTTTCCAAAATGGGGTCACTTATGGGGGGTTTCCACTGTTTAGACACATCAGGGGGTCTCCAAACACGACGTGGCGTTCAAAAAGTCAAATGGCGCTCCCTCCCTTCCGAGCCCTGCAGTGCGCCCAAACAGTGGTTTACCCCAACATATGGGGTATTAGCGTACTCAGGACAAA